>RYFJ01000895.1:0-109335 GCA_003991445.1 Oryza meyeriana var. granulata
GAGAATCCCAAACCGATAAATGATATGCTCCTTGATCAAATTCAATCGTTCTTTGGACGTGACCTTGCTTCAAAGGAATTGCCTCTAAACCACTTGGTGAAATAATCTGTTGCTGCGCTATTATATAATGCTAACAGTATGTCCTTACTTGATGGAGGTAAAATCTGGGCCGATCATATCAATGACTCCCCATTCCAACACTCTATTGAACGGCCAATCGGTTTGATGATAGGATTCATAGCGATGCTGGTGAGACCGCGTGTATGATTTCCAATACTTGACAATCTCTTTTTGCCACATACCTTTATAATATCCTAAAGCAATCCCCAGCATTGTCGGCGCAAAAAATACCCTAGCTCTTCTCTCAAACAACCCGACTTCATCTTATGATCCGATTGATGAGTCCCACAGATGCCTTCGTGCCTTCACACATAACCACTTTGGCTTCTTCCAAATCCAGGCATCTAAGCAGAACTCCCTCAAACGTCCGATAATACAACTCCTCATCAAGTAGCACATATTTAGTAGCTTTATACCGAATCTTCTGGAACAGACTGCGACGGGTTTCCGCAAGTAATCAATTATCTCCTGTCTCCAGTCATCAGGCTTGTTCTGGACATCAATATCGGCTATCTGCTCACCTCTAACCTGCCTATTCAGCCGATATCCTGAAGCAAGTCTGGTGCAAGATCATTGGCTTCCAAATTCTGCTCCCTGGGAAATATGATTTCATTGACACACATCTTGAAATCCTTCAACAAATCCGCCACCGCACTCTTCATAATATGACTCAAACTAATCGTCCCTGCGACTCATATTCTCCAGATAATGTTTGATCACAATAAGAAATCACCAATAATACTCTATAATATCGGCCCCGATCTCCTTCAATAGTTGAAGTCCTTTCAGCAACCGCCTCGTACTCCGCCTGATTGTTAGTCCGATAAGGCTTAATTGTAAAAGCAAACTCAAACTTGCCCCCCGAGGCGACACAATAACACCCGATACCAGATCCATGCCTGCAACCGGATCCATCAAAAATAAGACCCACGGGATCGGCTCCACATAGTCCCCGTGAGACCCCCTGTGCTGGACAATAAAATCGGCCATCTGCTTGTCCTTTGATTGCTTTAGCCGATTCGTACCTCAAGTCAAACTCTGTCAAGGCAAAAACCCACTTGCCAACTCGCCCTTTCAAGACTGGAGCCGACAACATACTATTTGACCACATCGGCCTGGCAAACTTACTGTACATTCAGCCGATAGGATGTATGCCTCAACTTAGTAACGAGAAATATAAACACAGAGCATAACTTCTCCACGCTGGATATGCTCGTCTCAGCATCAAAAGTCTCCTACTTAGATAGAACACACAACTCTCGCTCTTTTACCTCAAATTCCTTGGATCAAAACAGAACCGATTAGACCTCTCATCGGCCGATCAAGTATAATCTGAACGGCACTCCTTCCTGGCGCGGAATCAAAACAGGCGGGGGAACTAAGATAATCCTTGATCTCGTCAAACGCCTTCTGCTGCGCTGCCCCCCACACAAATTCTTGATCGGCTTTCAACTTCAATAACGGCGTGAAAGACTCAATTCTCCCTGATAAATTTGATATGAATCTCCTCACAAAATTAATCTTGCCAATCAACGATTGCAACTCTGTCTTATCGCTTGGTGGCTCCGTGGTCTTAATGGCTCTGATACTTCGCTGACTAACTTCAATCCCTCGCTCATGAACCATAAAACCCAGAAATTGCCCAGCCGATACACCAAAAGCACACTTATTGGGATTCATTCTTAGTCCGTATTTCTTGGCCCTCTCCAGCACTCTTTGTAAATCGGCTATATGGCTTTCCCCACTTTTAGATTTAACCACCACATCATCAATGTAAATTTCCACCAACAAACCGATGAGATCATGAAATATATAATTCATTGCTCTTTGATAGGTTGCACCAGCACTTTTCAATCCAAAAGTCATTGCTACCCACTCATACAAACCGATAGCTCCAGGACATCGGAACGCAGTCTTGTGTATATCCTCTTTGGCCATAAAAATTTGATTGTATCCTGCATTGCCGTCCATGAAGCTGATAATCTTGTGGCCTGACGATCGGAACGCAGTCTTGTGTATATCCTCTTTGGCCATAAAAATTTGATTGTATCCTGCATTGCCGTCCATGAAGCTGATAATCTTGTGGCCTGACGCTGCATCCACCAACAAATCCGCTATCGGCATCGGGTACTCATCCTTAGGGGTAGCTTTATTCAGATCCCGGAAATCAATACATATCCTCAATTTCCCGTTTTTCTTCTCCACCGGGACGATATTAGAAACCCACTCAGCATATCGGCACGGTCTTATGAACTTGGCATCGTACAACCTTGTGATCTCCGCCTTGATCGGCTCGTATAATTCTGCCTTGAATCTCCTTGGAGCCTGCTTGAATGGCCGATACCCTGGTTTAATAGGTAGCCGATGTTCAACAATCGATCGGCTCAATCCTGGCATCTCATGGTACTCCCAGGCGAAACAATCCCGATACTTCCTTCAATAATGCTATCAATTCTTTCTCGTAGCCCAGGACTTAACTTCTTGCTTATATACGTCGGCCTTGGTCTATCTCCTGGTCCTATATCAATCTCTTCCAAATCATCAGCCGACGTAAATCCTTGCCCCAATTTCCCCTCGAATAGTCTTCAATGGAGCCCATCAGAGTAACAATTCAGAGCCGACTTGCTGGATCGGCTGTATCCCCTGACTAGTAACCTTGAGGTAATCTCCTTCCAAACTCTTCCAGATAGCAGTCAACACCATCGGCTTCCCAGACTGGTAATCGGTCATGGCAATATTGGTCGACCGATCTGCTTGCACCACTCGACTTGATCTCCCTACCACTGTATTAGACATTGATGCATTGTCGAAGGCACGCAACAGTTCGCGGTGAATCCAGTCCCTGCCGAGGAGCAAACTATATGGACCCTTTCCGTCAATTACAAAAAAACGTGGTGGGTAATGTCTTACTCCCTACTGTCAGCTCCACGTTTAATACGCCTTTCGCTTCAGATGAATTCCCACCGAAGTCTTTTAGCACCATATTTGTCTTGATCAGGTCTTCGGTAGTCTTCCCCAATTTCCGGAACGTAGCATGAGGCATGAGATTAACCGCGGCTCCTCCATCAACCAACATCTTTGTCATCGGCTTCCCATTACGTATCCTTGATGTATAACGGCTTTAAGTGCCGATGTTCTGACTTCTCAGGTTTATCAAATATAGCTTGATCAGATTGCAACGTTAGTTGAGCGAAAACCTCCTCATCTCTCTTCTTCATCTGATGAAAGCGCTTTATACTCCCGAGGCAAAAAGAACACCATATTTACCGGTGCTGATACGTCCTCATCGTCCTTCTCTTCACTTGCCAAACTTGCCTAGTCCTTTTGGGACGATGATCAACCTCCTCTTGACTCTGGCATTGCTCCTTTTGCTGTTCTCGGTGTCGTAGCCGCTGTGCCCTTCTCTTCTGATTCTTCGTGAATATGCCGCTAGGACACCACTGAAGATTCTGGACTTGTTTCCCATGCGCTTCCTCTTCATCCTCCTCAAAGAACTCTTCATGGATCGGCCCCAATCGGCTATGAACTGATGTTCTTTTTCCAGTCGGCCGATCCCGTGAACATTCCTGCTGGCGATCATGCCGATTTCCTGTACCGCTGCACTCGGGGCAATTTTCAGCTGATGGCAATCTCATCCCTTGATCCCAGCAGAAACGAAAAAACGGGCAGTCCCAATGCGGATTATATTGTTCCGGTCCATCCCCCTGTTCATCGTACCTTGAGTACTTCTCTATCATACCTGATGAAGTAATCCTCGATTTACTCTGACGTTTTCCTTCATCGGCTTGAGTTCTGGACGATGACCCCACATAGACCATGTTTACGGGGAACGGGTGCCCATCTATCTTCATTGGCTTTTTATCTTCAAACTTGATTCGTCCTTGCTCAACGGCCAGCTGAATTTGTTGCCGAAAAACCTTACACTCGTTAGTATGGTGCGATATCGTGTTGTGCCATTTGCAATACTTCTTCTTTTTTAGTTCTTCGGCTGATGGAATCACGTGGTTTGGCGGCAATTGTATTTGCTTTTCCTGCAACAACAAATCAAAGATCTTATCGGCTTTGCTCACATCGAAATCATATCGTTCCTCTTTGCCGATATCTTTGACCCATGGGCATGATACCGACTTCTTGTTCCTGGCCCACTCCGCCAATCCAACCTCAGCGTCGGACTCCTCATCATCTGAATCCGTCGAATATACCTGAACCTGAGCAACTCTCCTTTGGTACTTGTCCTTCTTCGCCTCTTGAAACCGGCTTTCATGAGCCGATACCTTCTGCACTAGGTGCGACAAAGATTCGAACTCTTGAGATGAAAACCTCTCTCTGATTGGCGCCAAGAGTCCCTGAAAAGCTAGATCGGCCAGATGCCCATCGCTCAGGTTTAAACTATAACACCGGCTTCTGATATCCCGAAATCGCTGAATGTATTCCGGTACTGTTTCATCTGGTCGCTGCTTAACCGATGTCAAATCTGATAGTCTCAGCTCGTGAATCCCAGCGAAGAAATATTTGTGAAACTGTTTCTCTAGGTCGGCCCACCCCCGAACAGAATTCGGCGGTAACGAGGAGAACCATGTAAAAGCCGACCCAGATAGTGATAGGGGAAAAAACCTAACCCTTAGGGCCTCTTCAGCCGATGCCTCCCCGCACTGTGCCAGAAATCGGCTGACATGTTCTACTGTAGATGTGTTGTCCTGCCCCGAAAACTTAGAAAAATCCGGGACCCTGTATCGGTGTGGCAACGGAACCCTGTCAAACCACTCAGGATATGGGTGCCGATACATGAACGCTTGTTCCTTGGGCTTGATCCCGAACTGCTCCCTTACTATTTCCTCAACCCGCGCCGACAAGTCTTCCTCCCTTGCATTCTCCTGTTGATACTGCTGATACTGCATCGGCGGGGTTGGCTGCCGATTCTGTCTGTGATACTCCCTCTGGTAAGTACCTGGATCGGCTCCTCCTCTCGGATAGTTCTGCTGGTATCCCCCATAATAAATAGATCGGTGATATCCAGGAGGGATATCCTGTTGCCCCCCGGCCTGGTTTTGTGCGAACAAGTGTTCTGGTATATCCTTGCTAATGTTGTAATTAACTTGGCCTGGCTCTATCTTTGGTGGGAGAAAAACAGGACCCCGAGTCGGCTCTTGGGCAATCGATCCATCAACAGTCTTCTTGATAAGGTTATGCAATGTATTTACTAAGACCCCTGACTGATTGATGAGTGCGTGGTGCACAGCCTCGTTGACCATCTCCTGTAAAGGCTTGATTGGTGGACTCTCAGGTTGTGTGCGGCTCGATTCTCCTACCAGTACTGGTTTTGGAAACTGAGACTTCTGAATCGGCCTTGTCTTGTCATACTGAAGGATTCTAAAACACAGCTTCTGGAAATTTGCCATGGTCTGTTCAACTGCTGTTTTTGTTCTTCAGTTAGATCTTCCATGGTGACCGGAATTACGTTGTCCATCTTGACTTCTTTTCCAGCCATGTTGAAATCTCGGTTGAAACAATGTTTGTTGGAATTCTGGCTTAAAACTTCGTGTCCACCAGGCGTGCCAAAGCGTGTTGACGCCGAAAATCGCCGGGTCTTTGGTTCGGCGTCTGGGTGACACGCGAAGGCCTGGAGATTTGCTTCACTCCAGTGCAGGTCCTAAAGTTTCGAGGTTCGTAGGCGTGCCAGTCAATTTGACCCTGTAATTGACAAGGAGGAAAATGTTAGATCAATGAGCCAATCGGCTGGAAGCCGATCTAGACTCGTTTCATCAGCCGATGGCCGATGCACACTGTAGCACTTACACATCGCTCAGGTCCGATGACGGCAAGAACAATAATGTAATAATAAATAAATATCATGCTAGCCGATCATCGAGGAGATATTCGAAAACCGGCTATAAGCTAGATAAAAATAAGCAAGTATAATGCATAAATAGATCAAACAAGATCCAAGCTGATCATGATCTAGTGTTACTAGTATGAAGGTGTGCCTGCACCCGGGCCTTGCTCATATCGGCTCCCAAGATCTTCGTCCGCTGTCCCGGGCCCATGCACTGGTCCTTACCGGGCTCATGCCCGGGCCCTTACCTGGGGTCGTGCCCGGGAATCTGCTTGTACTTGTGCTTGGATCGGCGGAACAAACCCATCGGCTAGCCCTTAGCCGATTGTGACAATGATACAGGCAAGAACATATAATAAAATATGCAATAACGTAAATGATAAATAATTGATAAGCTAGCCGACTGCTTAATAAAGCGAACACAGGATAAAACAATGAATAAATGTAGTCGGCTTTAACAGGTAACTTATCGGCTAAGCACTCCGATAACACCATCGCACAACACCATCGCTTATTAAGAGTAAGCTATTATCACCAGTCTAGTAGATCGGACCCAACCGTTGCAGCACAGACCGACAATAATAACAATGCCTCAATGAGTCGATAGATATAATGCGATCGTGATGAAAATAACTTACCGGCTATACACTCCGATAAAGCGCCTGCACACAACGCATCGGCTCAGCAGGATCGACTTATCACTAGCAGTTCAGTAGGTCGGACCTAACCGATGCAGCACGAACTGATGATAAATCGCTCCCGGTAAGTCGATACGGTTTGTGCACACGTGATGTGATATACCTAATCAATCTATGAGATCAAACTGAACTGATGCAGCCATAGATAAAGTAAATATATCGTGGTAAGCCGACTACCATAGACCGACTAGAATATCGGACCTAACCGAGAAAGTCCTAGCCGATTGGTAGTCGGGGTAACGAGACTTACCCTCTCGCAGGAGTTCGGACCTAACCGATGCAGCCCGGCTCGAGAAGCAGGATCCCGTCGAAAGGGTGGCGATGCGCCGAATTTGTATTGATCGTTGTGATGATTTACAAGGTCCCCGGGCATACGTATATATACCCCGAGTTACATGAGTCCTTATAGGACACGATATATGATTTCCTATCTATAACAGAAAACGCTAACGAGACCTGACCGGACACGAGGTCAGGTTTCCTAAAAGAGATAAACCTTTTCCTAATAACTATAGTAATTAACTGCCCCGCGCGGTCTTCACGGTTCCTTCTCAGACTCGGTCTGCTTCTTGGATCAATTTCCATTATCCGACTGCACCCGTCCTCTTGACCGAATCTGATACAGGTCCTTACCAAATTTTGGCGTTAACAGAGGCCTGGCTGAAGAGTGGCGCCGATCAGCTCAGGGCGGAGACATGGGCCCTAGCCGGAAAGATCAGAGGTAAAATCCTCGAGTATATCTTCCCTACTGAACCGTTGATGTATTCATCCAGCTGCGTTGTTCCCGACTGCCCAATTGTGTCATGACTGCACGGTTGAGCTCTTGGCTAATCTATGGTGTAGACCTCGAAGCAGAGTTAAAGACCTGAACAGAGAGGGATTCGCAGCTGAAGGAGGCCGAAGAAGTCAAGGCCGAGCTTGAAAAGGTCAAGGCCGACCTGACAAAGGCCAACACCGAGCTTGACCGGGAGAAGTCCGAGTTGAATGAGGCCGTCGTCAAGCTCGGTAAGGAAAAGGTTGAACTGGAGAAGACCGTAGCCGGGTGGGAGGCCGACTACGAAAGTAAGTCCTCAACCTGACTGCGATCTTAGCCAATCCATTAGTTACTCCGTGTGTAGCTGAATTTGACAAGCTTACTTGCCGGCTGATCTGGGCAGACATGAGAACCAATGTCCGGGCCCAGTATCAGTTCTACACGGAGGAGATAAGGTTGATCAGGGAGTCACGGGAGGCCCTCGTCGGGTCCGTGAAAGGGCTCCTTGACCTCATAGATCCCCGCCCAGTGGGAACCAGCTGCAGCAGAATCCCTCAGATAGTGGGGCGTCTCGAGGATGCACCGAGTGCCTTGAAAAGGTACTCGGATGAGCGTGTTGTCGCCGGCGTGGCCCAGACCCTGGCGATGACCAAATCCATATACCCCAGGGCGGATATTGAAGCCATCGGGGAGGGGTTTGCCGAAGAGATGACGCCAGAGGAGGCGCTGGAGCTGATCGCCCGGGCGAAGCCGAATGCAGAAATAATTACCCGAGACCTGGGTCTGTGAGGGCAATATGTCATGTAGTCGGGATATATGAACTTGTGTAAACAAGCATGTGTAAATATGTGTGCAACGTTGCCAAGCTTATTATTCAGTTGTCATTAGCTTTACTTGACCGTGTAGTATGCACCGAGTTAATCTGTCAGAACTTAATAAAAACGTTCGAAGTAAGAGGCTGTACTCAGGCAAACGTGACAGTCATAGTAAGGCTTCATAACCGAAGTGAAATAAGCTCGTATGTTATTGACAGCGCACATATATACATGCAGCCCCCGACTCACTACTCGGTTGATACAAGCGGCGTAGTGAGTCAGAAGAACTGTACACATGAAAATTATAGAACTCAGGTATAGAAAGGACGTAGCTGTTCTATGTTCCTTGAGTTGCTGATGAGAATGCCGTCTTCGGTCTTCAGTCGGTAGGCGCCTGGCCGCGTGACCTCGGCTATAATGAACGGCCCTTCCCAGATTGGGGATAATTTGTGCCTGTCTTTGGTGGTTTGTATTTTCCTCAGAACGAGATCCCCAACCAAAAAGGCGCGGCCACGGACATTGCGGTTGTGGTAGCGACGTAGGCCTTGAAGATACCTTGCCGACTGGATAGTTGCGGTGTCTCTTGCTTCTTCCAGCTGATCTAGTTTGACCAGTCGGGTATTGTTGGAGTCATCTTCTGAGTAGGCCCGGACTCGTGGAGAGCCGAACTATAACTCGGTAGGTAGCATAGCCTCGGCACCGTAGACCAGAAAGAAAGGGGATTGCCTTGTCGCCCGACTAACCGTGGTTCTGAGAGACCAGAGAACAGATGGGAGTTCTTGCACCCACCTGTTAACACCAAAATTTGGTAAGGCCCTATGTCAGATTCGGTCAAAGGAAAGCGTCACAGTCAACTAACGGAGATTGATTCAGAAGGGACCGGATCCAGGAAGGAGCCGTGAAGACCGCAATATGGTAGTTATTTACCGTGTCTACTATTTAGGCAATATTAGTTTTTATCTTTAGCAGACTTGATCTTGTGTCCGGTCAGGTCCTGTTAGTGTTTCCTTTTGTGATTAGGAAGTCTCGTATCGTGTCCTACCAGGACTATGTTAACTCGGGGTATATATACGTATGCCCGGGTGCCTTGTAAATTATCACAACGATCAATACAAACTTCGGCGCATCGCCACCCCTTCGACGGGATTCTGCTTCTTGAGCCGGGCTGCATCGGTTAGGTCCGAACTCCTGCGAGAGGGTAAGTCTCGTCACCCCGGCTACCTATCGGCTAGGACTTCCTCGGTTAGGTCCGATATTCTAGTCGGTTTATGGTAGTCGGCTTACCACGATATATTTAGTTTATCTATGGCTGCATCAGTTCAGTTTGACCTCATAGATTGATTAGGTATATCACATCACGCGTGCGTAGATCGTATCGGCTTACTGGGAGCGGTTTATCATCAGTTTGTGCTGCATCGGTTAGGTCTGACCTACTAAATTGCTAGCGATAAACCGATCCTGCTAAGTTGATGCTTTATGCGCAGGCGTCTTATCGGGGTGTATAGCCAATAAGTTATCTTCATCACGATCGTATCATATCTATGTCGTCATTGAGGTATCGTCATCATCATCGGTCTGTGCTGCAACGGTTGGGTCCGATCTACTAGACTGACGATAATAGCTTTACTCTTGATGAGCCGATGGGTGTTATGCGATGGTGTTATCGGAGTGCTTAGCCGATAAGTTATCTGTCGAAGCCGACTACATTTATTCCTTGTCTTATTTTATAATCGGTTTCTAGCCCTTTTATTTATATCTTCTGTACAATAGTCGGCTGGCTCATCAATTGTCTATTATTTATGTTATTGCATGCCTTATCACATATTTTTGCCTGTATTGTTGTTACGATCGGCTAAGGGCTAGCCGATTGGTTTATTCTGCCGATCCAAGTGCAAATACAAGCAGGTTCCCGGGCATGATCCTAGGCGAGGTCCCGGGCACGAGCTTAGGTAAGGACCCGGGCACAAGCCCGGACAGCAGATGAAGACCCCGGGAGCCGATATAAGGATGGGCCCGGGCACGGGCATATTTTCACGGCAATACCAGTAACACTAAACTATGATCGGCTAGAGTTTATTTGGTTTATTTACTTATGCACTCTGCCTGTTTATTTTACCAAGTCTATAGCCGATTTTTTGAATATCCCTTCGATGATTGGCTAGCGCGATACTTGTTTATTATTATGCTATTATTCATGCCGTCATCGGCTTTAAGCCGACGTATAAGTGCTACAGTGCGTATTGGCCATCGGCCGATGAGATGAGTCCAAGCCGGCTTCCACCCGATTGGCTCACGGATTTAACATTCTTTTCTCCTTGTCAATTACAGGGTCAAATTGACTGGCACGCCTACGAACCTCAAGATTTTAGGACCTGCACTGGAGTAAAGCAAATCTCCCAGGCCTTCGCGTGTCACCAAGACGCCGGACCAGGTCCTCGGTGATTTTCGGCATCAACACGCTTTTGGCACGCCTGGTGGGACCACGAAGTTTCAACCCAAAGTTTCAACACAAAGTTTTGACAGTCAGACCTGCAACATGGCTGGGAAAGAGGTCAAGACAGACCACGTAATTCCAGTCAGGATGGAGGACTTAACTGAAGAACAAAAACAGCAAGTTGAATAGACTATGACAAATTTCCAGAAACTGTGCTTAGAATCCTACCTGCCGATTGCCGAAGGAATGCTTGAGCATCGGCCGTAAACCTAAGGTACTGCCTGCGCCCGTGCCCGGGCCCTCGCTTGTGCCCACGCCCGAGTCCTCGTCCGTGCTTGCGCCCGGGTCCTTGCTCGTGCCCGCTCCCGAGTCCTTTCTCGTGTCCGACTACCGACAGCACTTGCGCATCGGCTAAGAAACCGATGATAGAATCAATGATAATATAAGCAAATAATAAGCCAGCCGACTGCCGAGAAAACACTTGGACATCAGCTAGAAGCCGATGAAAGAGTAGATATGCAGAATAATAATCAATAGACAATGCAGTCAGCTTTATCTAGTAGAAAGATAACTTATCGGCTAAGCACTCCGATAAAACATCGCCTAAACATCCATCGGCTTAACAAGGATAAATCTATTATTATCAATCTAGTAGGTCAAACTCAATTGATGCAGCACAGATTAATAATAATAAAAGAACCTCGATGAGCCGATAGATCTAATGCAATTGTGATGTACGATAACTTATCGGCTATACATCCCGATAAGACGCTTGCATAGAATCTATCAACCTAACAGGAACAATTTATCGCTAGCGGTTTAGTAGGTCGGACCCAACCGATGCAGCACAAACTGATGATAAACTACCCTCGGTAAGCCGATAAAAACTATGCACGCGTGATGTGGTATATCTACTCGGACTAAGAGATCAAAATTAACTGATGCAGCTGTAGACAGAATAGGCACACCATGGTAAGGGGTGACGAGTCTTACCCTCTCGCAGGAGTTCGGACCTAACCGATGTAGCCCGGCTCGAGAAGCAAGAACCCGTCGGAAAGGGTGGCAATGCGCCGAAGTTGTATTGATCGATTAGATAGTTTACAAGGTACCCGGGCATACGTATTTATACCCCGAGTTGATATAGTCCTGATCGGATACGAACAGGAGTTTCCTATCTATAAAAGGAAAATTAACAAGCCCTGATCGGACATGAGATCAGGTTTCCTAAAATTTATTAAAACTACCTAATTAGTAGATAAGGCAATTAACTGCCATGTCGTGGTCTTCACGATTCCTTCCTGTACTCGGCTTCTTCTGGATTAGCTTCCACCGGCTGACACAATCTCTTTCCTTAACCGAGTCCGATACGAATCGTACCAAATTTTGGCGTTAACACTAATGTCCGTCCATCTGCACCTCTTCGCTAGTTCTTCCAAATCTTGAGGACGAGATTCTATTTAAGGGGGGTAGGTTTGCCACACCTTGAATTTCCGCTTGATAGAGCCACACAAAAATATACTAAAGAAAATGCCAAAGAAATTATTTTATTAAGGCTGGAGAAAATAATTAATGGTGAAAACATTAAATAATAATTCTTCATGGCTAGGAATACTTTTCTTGTATTCCCCTTGCCAAAATACACTAACAGGATTTTTATTCGAACTTTTAGAGCACTAGAAGTATTTTTTAATAAATCAAAATGCATTATTGGAATTAAATTTCATCTGCAAATCCCCTAGGAATTCTTTTTCCTTCTCTTTTTCTTTTTTCCCTTTCTCCTTTTCTCTCCTGGGCCACTGGCCCATTTCCCCCCTCCCCGCGCGCAGCCTGTCGCGGCCCAGCCCGCGCCTCTCCCTGCTCCCATCTCTTGCTGACAGGCTGGGCCTGCCAATCAGCTTGGTCTTCCTCCCGCCGATCTCGGCCTCGCCCGAGCCGCACGATGCTATCTGATCTCTGCCCGTTGTCACCTCCTCATGCCACCACCCTCCATTCAGAATCTCGGCCTCCACCCCTCTCGCCCATGAACTCGAGAGAATCTCGCCACTCCGCCACGGTCGCCGTTTCCCCCCTTTCGCAAAATTCGCCCGCCTCAGCCATGATCTCCCCCGACCTAGCCTATATAAACCCTAGACGGCGTCTCCTCTCTCTTTTCCCCAAAAAATGCGAACTCCTCATGCCCCCACCACCCCGCACACCGCCGCCCTCCGGCGTTTCCAGCCACCCTCTGGTGTTTCCAGTCGCTGCTGTAGCTTCCGCCGGGCATCGCATCGCCTCTGCCAGCTGCACCACACGCCAGAGCACCTAGGCCGCCCACCTCACAGGCACATCACCACCGGAGCCCCATTTCCGCTGTCATCCCCCTCGGTGAGCATCGTTGCTGACCTTCAGCCATGAAATTCCGCCGGTACGTTCGGTTTTTCCCCTTAACCTTTTCTACATCTTCACTAGGACTTTCCCAACCTCGTTCACCCCTCTGTTGCTGTTGATCACCGCCGAAAACCCCTCACCGTCGCCATCTTGAGCTCTGCCTCCACCTTGTCTCACTTCTCGCCGTTGTTCGCCGCACTCCATTCGCCGCGAACCTAGGGTGAGGCCCCTATCTGACTCCCCGTCTTCACCGCTGCTCTCTGCCACTCCACGTGCACCGGATGGTCGCTAGTGGTGACCATCGGGCCGAATACTCTGCTGCGGCATGGGCGTGCCGGCGAGGCAGAGCCCCTTTCACCCTCGGCCGTCCGATCTGCTTGGTAGATCGGAGCCGTCCACGTGGCGCCTGCTGCGGGTGCCCGCTTCCCTACCACGTCGGTGCCATCTCGGCACCGCGTCGGCAAGCCGTCCGCTGCAGCCACGTCGGCCGCCACGTGGCACAGCCGCGCCGGGTCTCGGCTGACTCGGTCCACCATGCGCCATCCTCCCGAGCGTCACTGATCAGTGGGTCCCGCCTGTCCGGGCCAGTCCCTAGTCTGGCTAACGCCATTATCTAGTTTAGTGCGCAATAACTCGTTAAGAATTTATTTCTGTATAGCAAAAACACAGTGAAACTTTGAAAATTCAGAACTAATTCATACAAGCTCCAATTAATTCCATTCAAAGTTCATTAAATCCAGAAAAATGCCAAGAATACATTAAAAATAGTTTCAGCTCTTGTTTTAGTGTTCTCATGTACTTTTTTATTGTTTATGCATTGAATGTCGTTAGAAGCCAACGTTTCTGACCCTCCATGTAGTACGAGGTTGTTTCAGAGGTCGCAGAGCCGGAGCAAGGCAAGTTACATCATACTCTTGATCATTTTGTACCTATTTTATGCTAACTATTTGTTTTACTTAAATAAAAATGCAAGTTTTATTATTTCATGTGGTACAGGATGTGGCCTATATATATATAGTTGATGTCCGTAGTTTGATCAACCCCTATTCCTTTGTAACTTGGGTAACAATATGACTAGAAAGTGTTCTTAGGTTGCTAAGCCATGCTTAGAATCAACTAGCTCACTATGGGGTACATACCTGCTTATTGTTATACCTATTTATGGTTCGACTTATGTTGAGATGATGGAACTTTGGACATGGACAATGATGTAACTAAAATATGATCTTAAAGGTGGGCTGTGGGTGCATGGTTTTGCTGATCACACCCATGGCAGTTAAGGACCGGTTCACAGGAACCCCTTAAGCAGTTTTCTGTACATACCACAAGCCAGCATGGGCAACGGCTGGGTTTGTATCGTAGCTTCTCCCTCTTCTAGGCACTGTTGGTGAGGATGGGCGTGATGGAGTTAGGTTGGCTCGGGATCGAGTTGATCGGCTTCCGGATCCATTGTGGCGAAGGGGGGTAGCCTAACCGATATGGTGTGCCCTGTCGGCAGATGCAACCTCAACGTGGTGAGGATGGTTGGGGAGGAGTTGCGTGAACGGTCTGTACAGCCTCTCGCGGGTGTCGTGGTGACACGCCGGCACACGAGAACGTGTGTGGGATTGTGTGTTGTGGGTACAGTTGTAAACATCTGGCCAAAGTTAAAATCTATTCGAATAGCCATGCCCCCAGTTATGGGTGTTTGGTCAAGAATCACCGTGATTATTCCCACTATAATAATTTGACCTAAAATATTGTGTAGGGATATGATGGATGGTTGGGCCTGATCAACGTGGTGTAGCGTTGATCAGTGATGATTTAATATGGCTTAATTTAACAACCTTTTTACCTTTTTCTAAACAACTGCTGTTTGCACCTGCTTTATGCAAATGAACCCGAAGCCTTTCCTTGTCTCCCGAGCATTGTGCATATTTGTGGGTGTGACTTTTTGAGTACTGTGGGTGGTACTCAATCTTGCTCCCTTTCCCCCTCTCAGAGATGGAGTTCGATGAGGATTGCTAGGAGGAGTAGGCTTGGTCCGCCATCAAGCTGCCTGTGGAGTGGAAGCCTCTTCGCGGCTTAGCTATTTATAGTGTTATTTTCCTTTTCTGTTGTATTGGTGTAAGACAATTTTAATTTTTTATTAAGACATACTCTGTTTGGCCACTTGGAATTATGTACCCTGTCTTTCCTGGATAGGGATTTAATACATATAATGTTTAGAATTCTGGTTGTGAATTTCTAGGCATGACATACTACCATGAATTTCGTGAGTGTCGGTCGCCCGAGTATGGCGTGGTAAGCTGTCTCGAAGTTGGCCACCTTGAAGCAGATACTCTCAGTGCAAAAATTCTCCCGTGTGCCAAAGTTGACCGGCAAAGTGATCTGGCCGAGTGGAGTTGAAGAGAGGCTGGGGATTACTCCGTGGAAGGGAGCTATACTCGATCGCAACTCGGATGGAGGTATCTTCATCTTGTCGAGTGTCTTAGCGAAGAGAATGTTGAGTGTGCTTCCTCCGTCGTTGATAACCTTGTTCAGCTTAATGTTTCTAATGACAGGGTCTAGGACAAGTGGGTAGCGCCCTGGATGTGCCACTCAGTCAGGGTGATCCATGTGGTCAAACATGATTGCCACTTCGGACCAACGTATATATCGGGGGGCATCAGTGGAGACCGAGTTTACTTCTCGTGCTGTTAGCTTTTGTTTGTGATTGAACTCATAGCTGATGGCCCTCCAAAATGTGGTTGAGCTTAGCCTGGGGATCTTGGTCATCACCAGCCGAGCATGAGTCTGGATTATCCTTGTCTTTTGGTTCGCTAGACGTAGACGTTTGCTCAGAAGCAAATGTATTGAGCATGAAGCAGTTTTTGGCCGTGTGTTTTCCCTTTCGATGGAAGGGACATGGCTCGTTCATGACCTTCTAGTAGTCGTCTGCCTTAGGGGGTCATGGTCGGGTGTGGTCGACGGTGGCCACGATGTCTTCTGACTTGCACTTACGGTTTCCAGCCTTAAAGGGGGCCGTGTCATCAGGGTCCCGTTGCTCCTTTTGTCGTGGCTCCTTTTTGTCGTCGAGTGCTTCAGTGACCGTGTTGGCCGAGTCAGCATACTTATTGGCCATGACAAAGAGAGCTTTGATGGATGCAGGTAGCTTCTGAGTAAACTTGGCGATGAGCGGGGTGTCTCTGACTCCCTTGTGGAAGGCAGTAGTAACTACCTTGTCCTTGATTTGGGGATTGAGTTCCTCTTCTCGAAAAACCACTTTATGAAGTCCCTAAGAGACTCGTTCTTCTTCTGGTGGCACTGGTATAGGTTATACTCAGACGCTGGCCTTTGGTATGTTCCTTGGAAGTTGGCCACAAAGCGCTCGTGAAGTTCCCCCAGGAGCCGATAGACCCTCTGGGAAGCCCCGTTAACCACTTTCGTGCTGAGTTACCTAGAATAATAGGGAGATAATTCACCATAGCCTTGTGGTCACCTCCAGCTGCTCAGATTCCAAGGTGTACGCCGTCAGTTAGGACTCTGGATTGGTCTTGCCATCATACTTCTCTATGCTAGTTGGTTTGAAGCCTTGTTGACATCGAAAATCACCGGCAGCATCGAGAACGAGCCGATTATCCGGTTTGATGCACTAGACACGCGAAGGCCTGGGAGATTTGCTTAACTCCAGTGCAGGTCCTAAATTTGAGGTTCGTAGGCATGCGAGTCAATTTGACCCTGCAATTGACAAGGAGATAGAAAATATTAGACTAGTGAGCCAATCGGCTGGAAGCCGAATTGGACTCGTCTCATCGACCGATAGCCGATATGAACTATAGCACTTATACATCGACTGGAAGCCGATGATGGCATAAATAAATAAACCAATTTTCATAACAGTTGCATATTGGCTAGAAACCGATGATGATATAAGCAAATAATAAACCAGCTGATTGCCGATAGAACATGTGCATCGGCTGGAAAGCCGATAACAGTGCAGATGTGTAAATTAACAATTAAGATGCAGTCGGCTTTATTTAATGAAAGATAACTTATTGGCTAGGCACTCCGATAAAACATTGCATAACACCTATCGGCTTAGCAAGGATAAATCTATTATTATCAATCTAGTAGGTCAAACTTAACTGATGCAGCACAGATTAATAATGATAAAAGAACCTCAATAAGCCAATAGATCTAATGCAATTGTGATGTACTATATGATAACTTATTAGCTATACATCCCGATAAGACGCTTGCATAAAATCTATCAACCTAGCAGGAACAACTTATCATTAGCAGTTTAGTAGGTTGGACCTAACCGATACAGCACAAACTGACGATAAATTACACCCAGTAAGTCGATAAAAACTATGCACGCGTGATGTGATATATCTACTCGGCCTAAGAGATCAAACTTAACTGATGCAGCCGTAGACAGAACAGATATATCGTGGTAAGCCGACTACCGTAGATCAACTAGAATATTGGACTTAACCGAGGAAGTCCTAGAGGATACGATAGTTGGGGTAACGAGACTTACCCTCTCGCAGGAGTTCGGACCTAACCGATGCAGCCCGGCTCGAGAAGCAAGAACCCGTCGAAAAGGGTGGCGATGCGCCGAATTTGTATTGATCTGTGAGATGATTCTTACAAGGTACCCGGGCATACGTATTTATACCCCGAGTTGATGCAGTCCTAATCGGACACGAAACAGGAGTTTTCTAACTATAAAAGGAAAATTAACAAGCCCTGATTGGACACGAGATCAGGTTTCCTAAAAATTATTATCTCTGCCTAACTTACAGATAAGATATTAACTGCCTTCCCGTGGTCTTCACGATCCTTTCCCAAACTCGGCTTCCTCTGGATTAATCCCTGCTAATTGACTGTGATTTCTCCCTTAACCGAATCTGATAAAGAACCATACCAAATTTTGGCGTTAACACATGCCCCCCAATTTTGGAGTTTTTCATAAGACTTCGAAATTCTCTCATCTGGGCTTTCAGATTCCTTTCACACCAAGGCGGCCCAAAGTAGCCCACTTTCCTTAATTGTTTGAAACAGTGCTAATGGCCTCGATTCCCGCCCGATCATCATACCTCTATAAACCGCTTCGCCTTCCTAGCCTCCTTTCTTTACGCTTTCACATCACCAGAGCCCTCTCGCTTCTTCCGAGACCTCGACGAACTCCGGCGATCCAGGCAAACCGCTATAACCTTCTTCCTCAACCATCGGTCTTTGCTCATCTTCTTCTTCCGCAATGGCTTCAGCAATCGCTGTCCCAGAGGTAACCTTCTTGTTTGATCGCTCTCTCTGCCTTGTAACTTAGGTTGAATCTGCCACAATCTCCATCTATTCTTCTTTGTGTTCTTGTTTAATGTAGAACCTTAAGAACCAGATTTTGATTCTGGCCGTCGACTATCCAAATTTCTTTTATCATGGCCCCATGGGTAGCGAAGACCCTATAGATTTCATCAACGCCGAAACCCAACGTCTTCCTTTCAAGAAGTCTACCATGCTAGCCAGCGATTGGACCAACAGTTTCAGGTCATGGCCTAGCAAGCTTCCCGGTAGACCCAATCCCCTATGCAAACAGAGCCGGCGGCCCCAGCCAGCCTCGGCCTCCTCTGTTTTGCGCCGCTGACAGATGGGCCCGGACTGGAAGAGAAAAAAGAAAAGGAGAGAGAATTAGAAAAATGATTAACTGGTTTAATTTCCAACAGAAAAATATGTGAACTTTGTAAATCCATAACTTTCTCATCCCAACTCATTTTTGAGTGAAACCAATTTTGTTAATTCTATAAATTTGTGAACTTTAATACTGTCAAATATAATAATACCACTTCTGTACAGAAACTACCTCTAGAAATTAAATAAGCAATAATAACTTATTTTGTCCCTAGGAATTTGAAAAATTTCTATAAAATCCATTATGACTCCTTTTTGAGGTGAACCAAATTTCTCTGGATCCATAAAAATGTCCTCTTTAATTTTGTAAAATAAAAAGTGACAACTTCTATGCAGGATTTTTCTCTAAAAATGGAGACATCTTTTATATACCCCTTTATAACCTAGAAATTTATAAATTCTAGAAAATTCATCCAAATTGCTAAAAAGGTGAAACCACTTTTGGTTAACTCATAAAATTGTAACCTTTCTGTAGATAATTTGTATTGGACAAAACTACCTCCCAAAATAGGCCTAAGTATTTTCTAACCTTTCTTTTTGATAAACTTGTAAAATTCATATCTAAATCTTTTTAAATCAAATTTAAGTAAACTCAATTTTGTTAGAACCAGTAGGTTATGCCCTTTTATATAAAAATACATGCCTTCTAGAAATTTTAATAGAAAATGTCAGTTAACTATAATAACTGGAGGTTACAATTAAATAATTACCAAACTGCCATTTTCAGCATTTTCATCTTGTTAGTTTTGTAACTCATAAACCATAAAAGATTTTGAGGTGATTCTTTCACTAAAATTCACTTTAAAAAGTGGCCTACCTACTGTATTTATCTCAACATTTATTGATCATTTTTGCATAAGCATCTTTAATTGATTCTTATTTGCATATTCGCCTTTTCTCGGTAGATTCAGAGATTTCGGAGTACGAGGAAACTAATCCAGAGGTTGAGTGTGAACCTTCTCTGCAGCAAGGCAAGCATCTAAAGCAAGCATCTAAGTATATTGAACCTATATTTTGAATAAATTGTTTTGTTTGCGAAAGCAATATCTATATGCATGTTTCGGTCTTTTTAAAATGGAAAAAATGGGTAGAGTCAAGATTACCCATTTGTATGCATTTCCATTCCTTGATTGTTGATACCATACTTTTACCTTGTCACCGCTGGTTAAGGACTTTGGGAGACTTTTATTTTATCGAATGCTTAGCCATGCTTAATTCTAGACTTAGAAAAATCCGATAGATGGAACTATCGGTTCAAAACTAGTTTAATGCGAATGGATGGGTTAAAATCTGACAAGAATAACTTCTGATTAATAATTGAGAAAATTTTTGACTTGGACGGATGATAGGGCGATGACGGGATGGTGTTTCCCCGATGCATGTAGCTCCGTCTGGGTCGTGAAGGACCGAACATGTTGACGTCTATTCAAGCACCCTACGTACTTCCACACGCCGGGAATGGGACGGCTTAACTCAGTAGCATGGGAGGCTATGGCCATCTACGCCCGTTCGTCAGTCGTGAGGAGGGATTTCCTTTGGAGGACCTTGAGCGCGCCTGGTTAGGGACGGAGGTGCCTCTCGCGACGGTGAGCCCACCTTAGTCACCCTGTGTGTGGGACTAAGTCGTCGGGGGCCCAGACGTGGTTTAGGTGGTTGGGGCTAAGCGTGCAAAAAGTTCTGTTGTGACCTCTAGTCTGCACTCAATGTGTAGAGTGTGGGTACCGATGGGTACGGATCAAACTAGAGTGTAGCCGTTTGGCTTCTATCACATCGTGTGGGTAAAGATGTATACCTCTGATCAGAGTAAGAACTATTCGAATAGCCGTGTCCACGGTTACGGACGACCGCTTGATGTGTTCCTCAATGATGTTAGCATCCAACTTGGGATATATGGTTATGGGATTATGTGGTTATACCATGACTTAGGATAGTCATGGATGGAGGGGTTTATATAAAAGACTTTGATGTTAAATGTGACTTGGTTTTAGTCATGGAAAAATGGTATGCTTGTGTAGTATATATATTTGGGCAATGGTGGCCCATGGATGATGATTAGAGCATGGTTTGTGCTCACTTTTAATTACATTTCAGAACTATAAGCTTGCTGTCCTAGAATTTTAGATTGCTATATTTTGCAAATGCTTATGTTTTAAATGTAGTACTTGCTCAATAAAATCAGCTTTATGCAAAATCAGATCGACATAGCCATACTCCTTGATGTAGAGACTAGCATTACTCCTTTGAACTATTATTATTGTATAAGTCTAGTTGAGTACTTGTGTACTCACGCTGCATCTTTCAGGTGAGGACAACGACGACATTGATGTGGTCTACTATTATCCCGCCGAGGGTGGCGAGGATAATGCGTAGTTGAAGTTAAGTTCTATCCCCAGTCGGTTGCCCTGTGGTTTGGTATGGCACCACTGGTTTTATCTTTTATGTTTATATTTTCCGCTGCTATCTTTCATGTCACTCTGTGATGAATTAGGGTGTGAACCCTCTATGTAATATATATAACCCTGCTGCTCGTTTATCCATATTTATAGTACTTGTGATGTTTATCAATTGCTTGCGATGAAAGTGGGAGGCTAGTCGCTTTCCTAGGGACTAGCTGAACATGAGTATGAGTTGTGTAGAATTGAGATGGTTGGGGGATAGCTATTGTGGTTTGAGTCCTCTGGGGTACGTATCGTGTTTGGTCGCCATCATTGAGTGGTTTGACGGGCGTATGATGGGGAGGACTGGCAAGCTATCCTTATGATTATCTCTTTTGTACACTTCTCGGCATTTTGGATTTGTATTATGAACGGGTAAATATTATGGCAAGGCTGCGATGAGGATGGATGGTTATTGCACTTAATTGGTTTTTATTCGAGATCCCATCCATCTAGATATTTCGCGTTGTCATAGTAATTACTCTCCATAATGCACTTCTGGGGTGCCCACAGCGGTGGCGCACGTGACCCAATGGTCGCCTGCGGTGACCACTTGGCGCGGCGGCGGGCACGCGGATGAGCGGAGGGGACTGGGGAGATGGCGGGGAACCTCACCTGTGGCTCGTGGTGGCAAGCGACGGCGCAAGGACAATGGTGGAGAGGCGGAAGCAGCGGCGACGTCGGGACGGTGTCAGCAACAGCGCTTCGGCGACGATAGGATAACAAGGAACGGCGGCCGGCAGACCCATGCACGACGATAGAGCATTCCGGCGAGCTTCGGCTTTCACGGTGTGGCGGCCGAAGGACTCGGCACGGCGAAGATGATGGCGGTGGCGGCGCGGCTTGGCGGTGTCTGGAACGGTGGCGAGTGATGGCCAGAGATGGTGAAAGGCGGCGGAAGCTCGGATGTGCGGTGGCGATGGTGTTTTAGGGCACGGGAAGGCTTTTTTTGCACGCGAGCAAGTGACATCGAGGCCGTAACGGCTCCATTCCGCACTGGGTTGAGGACGACGGCGGCGGCGGGGTCATGTGCACGATTCGCATGCGAGAGGGGGCGACTGCGCCGGAGAACGTGGGGGAGTGGGTGTGGACTTGGTCCGCCCTCGTTTGAACTAGGAGTGGGTGCACGCGGAGGCAGGAGGCGGCGCCGATGGGACGGCGGAGGGAAAAATCCCCTCTGCTCGATTCGAATGGAGCTAGGAGACTGAGCTGATAGGCGGGCCTAGCCTGTCAGTGGGACGACGTGCGAGCGAGCATGGCCAAACGGCCCGACAGGCGGACCCTGCAGCGCAGAGAAGAGCGAGCAGGAGGGGGCAGCTGACAGGCGGGCCAAGGGCGCGCGGGGGCTAGCAGCACAGTACTGGGCCGCGGCCCAGCGACAGGGAGAAAGAAGAAAAGGAAAAAGGAAGAAATAAAAAGAGAGAAAATGATTTCTAGAGCGAAATTAATTTCGATAATCATTTTTGATTTATTAAAAATAGTTCCTGTGCTCTGAAAATTCCACTAAAAATCCAGTTAATATATTTTGGCAAGGGGAACATAGGAAAAATGTTCCCAGCCACAGTAGCTTATTATTTTGCATTTCACACATTTAATTAATTCCTTTAGCCATTTTAATTTAATTTCTTAGGACTTTTTCACGGGTATTATTTTTGTGTGGCTAAAATTAGGGTATGACAGGCTTGCTAAAGAGACAACGCCTGAGGAAGCACTGGAGCTAATTACCCAGGCGAGGCCGACTGCGGAAGCGATCACAAAGGACCTAGGCATGTAAGAACAAACCATCATGCAGTCGGTGTATATAAAGTTTTTGTAAGGACTCATGTAAAGATATGTACAATGCCACCGAGTTCTTTGCTCTTCTTAGTTATCATTAGTTTTACCCGACTATATAGTCTGTGCCGAGTCGACCGATGGCAACTTAATAAAATCGTTCACCTAAAAAAGCTATACTCGGGCAAACAAAACATAGTCGTTGTAAAACTTCATAACTTAGATGAAACAAGCTCGTATATTGTTGACAAAGCACATATAATACATGTAGCCCTCGACTCACTATTCGGTTGAGACAAGCGACGTAGTGAGTCAGAGAAAAAACGTTATAGATATGTATATGGAAAAGTACAAAACTCAGGTATAGAAAGGACGTAGCTGTTCTATATTCCATGAGTTGCTGACTAGGGCACCGTCATCGGTCTTCAGTCGGTAGGCGCCTGGCCGAGTAACCTCAGCGATAATGAATGGCCCTTCCCACGGGGGGGATAGTTTATGCTTGTCTTTGGTAGTTTGTATTTTTCTCAAGACAAGATCCCCGACCAAAAAGGCACGGCCACGGACATTCCGACTGTGATAGCAACGCAAGCTTTGGAGATACCTTGCCGACTGGATTATTGCGATGTCCCTAGCTTCCTCCAACTGATCAAGTTGAACCAGTCGGTTATCATTGGATGTGTCTTCTGAGTAAGCCTGAACTCGCAGAGAGCGAACTCTAACTTAGTTGGTAGCACAGCCTCGGCACCATAGAATAGAAAGAAAGGGGATTGCCCTGTTGCCCGACTAACCGTGGTTCTTAGAGACCAGAGAACAGATGGGAGTTCTTGTACCCACCACCCTGCATATGGTTGTAGTCGGTCGAATATCCTGGCCTTGATACCTTGTAAGACCATGCCATTGGCACGCTCAACCTACCCATTGCTCCACGGGTGTGCCACAGATGCATAACAGATCTTGATGCCGAAGTCATCACAGAAATCTTGAAATACGCCACCCGTAAACTGAGTGCCGTTGTCCATTATGATGCGGTTAGGAACCCCGAATCAGTATAATATACTCATGATGAAGTCCTTTGCTCTTGCCGCTGTTATGGTAGCAACGGGTTTTGCCTCAATCCACTTCGTGAATTTATCCACTGCGACGAACAAGTGTGTGAACCCTCCTGGCACTTTCTTGAAAGGCCCAACCATGTCAAGCACCATACTGCAAAGGACTAAGAGATTGGGATGGTTTGAAGTTCTTGGGCTAGGAGGGTTGTTTGTCTTGCATAGAACTGACAGCCCTCGCATGTGCGAACTATGTCTTTAACATCTGTTACTGCTGTTGGCCAGAAAAATCCCTGCCTGTAAGCCTTTCCGACTAATGTCCTGGATGCGGCATGGTTGTCACATATGCCTGAGTGGATCGATTGCAGAATCTGCTTATCCTCGCCGGGTGTGACGCAGCGCATAAGGACTCCGGATGCACTTCTTCGGTACATGTCTTCTCTGACTACTAGGAAACATTTCCTTCGATGTTTGATTTGTTCGGCTTGAATGCGATCTTCTGGGAGTTCATCATCCAAGAGGAATTTTACTTCTTCTGTTGCCGGGGTAGGTTCAGCCCCCGACTATTCTGGTACTGGTTTCTTCTTGACCGATGGCTCCATTAGTTATTCAACGAAAATCCCAGTTGGGACCACCTCTCTCTTGGATCCCATGTTAGCCAGTTCGTCTGCAGCATCGTTGTATTGTCGTAGGACATGAGTTATCTCTAGTCCATCGAACATGTTTTCCAGCTTTCTAACCTCCTGACAGTACGCCGCTATGGTATCATCGAGACATGTCCAGTCTTTCATGACTTGGTTGACCACAAGTTGGGAATCCCCGCACACAACCAGTCGGTGGATGCCGAGTGATACAGCAATGCAGAGCCCGTGGATGAGCGCCTCGTACTCAGCGACATTGTGGGAACCTAGAAAGTGAATCTGGAGGACGTACTTGAGTTTTTCACCGGTGGGTGACATCAGAATGATGCCGGCCCCAGCGCCGCCAATCCGTAGAGAACCATCGAAGTACATTGTCCAGTACTCTAGCTTGCCTATCTTGTACTCATCTGAACTTCTGTCCACTCGGCCACAATGTCGGCTAGAGCTTGAGATTTGATTGTTGTCCATGGTTGAAAGGTGATGTCGAATGCCATCAACTCGAGCGCCCATTTTGTGGAGGCCATGGGCCCCGGGTACCTCTTCACAAGCATATGGGCCACTCGGATAGAGGATGGGCTGAGTCTTGTAATTAGAGATAAGATAGCACCCGGCAGACTTTGCCTTGTACAATAAGGAATACACTGTCTTAGTCGGATAAGTTTCTATCTCTAAGAAGGAAATCCCTTGGCCGTATTCGGCTGGGATTCCTATCCTGTACCCCTGCCCCCAGTATATAAGGAGAGGTAGGGCGCCCCATAAGGGCGAGAGATCATTGATCGATAAACACCTCAGAGGAATTACACCACAACTGGACATAGGGCATTCCCTCACCTCGAGGGCCTGAACCAGTATAAATCTTCTTTGCATTCCTCTGCAATCCACCGAGTTTCCCCTTGCCAAGTAGCCCTATAGTTCTATTGCCGGTGTAAAACATCCATAGTTGGCGCGCCAGGTAGGGGCTTCGGCGAGTTTCACATCTACAAGCTCAATGGATCCAACAACCAGAATCGATGGCGACAAGTTCTCCCCTAGAGACATAATTTCTTTCGGAAGCCTCGATTTCATGGCCGACCAGATCGGTAACCTTACCTTGGCCGAAGCAGATCTAATCCAACCAGCTAAGGAGCTAGCCGATGCGGTGCCAGTCCGCCCACAAGACGCCGCAATCTCCTTCAACGATCTACTGCGGCAATCCTTCACTTCACTGAGCATTGGGGCAACTCTTTCCTTCGGCGTCCGACTTGCGCTAGGCCTTGAGCCAGCCCGGGTTGGGCCAAGAAGGGGAGAGATCGTCAATCTCCCGCACAAATTTGGCAACACTGCGGGTCTACATCCCGTGCAGCAGACCCGATCTCCTGCGATTCAATTTGGACACGGCCAAGCGCCATTTCAGATTGGATCTAGAGGCCGGGGTCGTTCTTACTCTGATAAACTACTCGGAGTTCGACTCCAAGTCGGATAATGGTTCGAACGCTAGTTCGGACTCCAGTCTGGCGAGTTTCCTCCTCCCCCGCGAGATCTTTATGGCTTCAACACCACCACCCGAGGTGCGCCGACTACAAGAGGAGCAACAGGAGGAGGCGCCCCGACTGCGACAACAGGAGGAGGCTAACCGCGAGGCTCGCAATGACGGGCTACGCAAGGCTGGGTGAGCAGCTCAGTAGCAAATTCTCCAGACTAAAGTCGGTGATCACAACGTCTTCATCACGCCACAACAGAATATTGTGGCTGCCGCAACCTTGCTGGACACACTCCAGCTCGGGCCTGATCACCAGCCACCCAATTATCGCCAAGATCAAGGTGATGATCATGGCTGCTGCCTGCCAGCAACAACAACAGCAGTCGGGCGACACCATGGTACCGACTAATTGGTCGGGATCTCCAGCAGCGGGCTCATCGACATCAGCACGGCGTCGGGCGGCCAGCTCAAGTCGGCCACGCAAGGAGTCCAGGCAAACGTCACTCGACAATGACAACCGGGGGCGTCACCAGTATGACCGCCGGCCCAACCAAGACCTCTGAGAGTGCCTACAACACAACCTCTGCCACACCATCAATGCCCGGCACCACGAACGACACGAAGACGAGCACCGCCGACTGGAGGATGAAAACGAGCGCTTCGGTCTCCATCATGACTGGTTTAACCGCTGTGGTCATCTTTCCCTTCTTTGCGTCTCTCATCATTATTCGTTTACGTATTCCCGTTCCTTCCCCAGCCCTCATCCTCTCTTTTTCTTCCCTCTCTCTTTCCTTCCTCTCATTTCCTAAGACTTTTCCAGCTCCGCCACAGACAAAGCCCGAGCCCCTCACGAAGACGAAGGCATTCCAGCTTTCACTTGGGAGCTACAGGGCGTCGACTGGCCGACTGGCTTTTAAGCCCACAAGAATTGAAAAGTATGACGGCAAAAAAAATCCCGAGTCCTGGCTCACCGTATATACCCTAGCAGTTCAAGCTGCTGGGGGCGACAACAAAGCCATAGCTAACTACCTCCCAGTCGCGCTAGCCGACTCGGCGAGGACATGGCTGACAGGGCTCCCGAGGCGGTTGATCGGTTCCTGGGGAGAACTCAGTGAGCGGTTCATCGCCAATTTTCAGGGAACCTACAAGAGGCCATCTTCTGAGCACGATTTGTATCAACTACACCAGAAGAAGAAAGAGTCTCTACGAGATTTTATCAAGAGATTCTCCGAGAAGCGCAACAAGATCCCAATGATCTGAGATGAGGCCGTCATTGCCGCCTTCCACAAAGGAGTAAAGGACGCCCCGTTCATCGCAAAATTCACTCGGAAGCCACCACCCTCTGTCCGGGCTCTTTTCAACATGCCAACAAATACGCTGACTTGGCTGAAGGCGGTCGCGAGAGGCCCTCAACGAGAAGGAGTCCCGGTAGAAAGACTAGAAGGCGAAAGCCGACAATGAGCCGTCTCGAAACAAGTCTGGCAGCCACAAGCGGAAGTTAGACAACGAGGTGGCCAACATGGAGCGCACTCGGTCGTGGCCCCAGCGGAATAATGACTACCAAAAGGTCATGAGCGGGCCATGCCCCTTCCACCCCAAGGGCAAGCACGCGGCCAAAGACAGCTACATGCTTAAGAAGTTTGCCTCTGAGTAGGCTTCATCATCTGGCGCCGACAAGGACAAAGACAAGCCAGATCAGGGTCCGGCTGATGATTTTTAAGATCCCCAAGCCGAGCTCAATCATATCTTCGGAGGGCCGCTCGCGTACGAGTCCAAGCGAAACCAGAAGCTATCTGCACGTGACGTCAATACGGTCTCTACGACGAACACCCCCCAGTACCTGCGCTGGTCAGAGATGGCCATTACATTCAATCGCGCAAATCACCCAGATCGGGTCTCGCACCCGGGACGCTGTCCACTCGTCCTGGACCCAGTTGTCAAGAACATCAAGTTGAAGAAGGTGCTCATAGACGGAGGCAGCACACTCAACATCCTATTCGCCAGGACCCTGGACGAGATGAAGATTCCTCGTTTAGATCTGTGGCTGAGTACGGCGCCCTTCCATGGGATAATTCCCGGCCTCTCTTCAACACCACTCGGGCAGATTGCCTTGCCAGTAACCTTCGGCACGCGGGATAACTTCCGCACAGAAAACATCTGCTTCGAGGTCGCCGACTTTGAGACTGCGTACCACGCCATACTCGAACGATCGGCGCTCGCCAAATTCATGGCGGTACCGCACTACACATATATGGTGCTAAAGATGCCAGGGCCGATAGGAGTCCTCTCCCTCCATAGCAACGTCAAACAAGCTTTCACCTGCGACAAGGAGAGCTGCGAATTGGCTCAATCACAAGAGGCGGCAGTCGGGCGCAACAGCATTTGGCAAGCCGTCACAACTGAAGTCGAGGAAGACCCAGTTCCGGCCAAAAAGGCAGCGAAGTCGGGAATTTCAGCGGACTCGGGCACAAAGAAGATCCCCCTGGACCCTTCTGACCCCTCCAAGACTGCCCTAGTCAGGACCGGACTCGACCCCAAATAGGGAGACGCGCTCGTCACCTTCCTCCAAGCCAACAAGGATATATTTGCATGGAAACCGTCCGACATGCCGGGCGTACCAAGGGAGGTGATCGAGCACGCCCTCAACGTGAAGACAGACGCCAAGCCAGTCAATCAACAGCTACGGCGCTTCGCTCAAGACCTCAAGGATGCTATTCAGGAGGAGATCACCAAGCTCCTTGTAGCCGGGTTCATCAAGGAGGTCTATAACCCGGATTGGCTGGCAAACCTAGTTCTGGTCTAGAAGAAAAACGGTAAATGGCGCATGTGCGTCGACTACACCGATCTCAACAAGGCGTGCCCCAAGGACCCATTTGGTCTTCCTAGGATAGATCAGGTGGTAGATTCCACGGCCAGGTGCGACCTACTCAGCTTTCTCGACTGCTACTCGGGATACCATCAATCAGCCTAAGGGAGGAAGACTGTTTAAAGACATCTTTCATCACGCCATTTGGAGCATACTGCTACATCACAATGCCGTTCGGTTTGAAAAATGCTGGCGCAACCTATCAACGAGCAATTCAGCGGTGTCTGCACACTCAGATCAGGCGCAACGTAGAAGCCTACGTCAACGACGTGGTGATCAAGACCAAGTCCAAAGAAGACCTCATCGCTGACCTGGAAGAAACCTTCCAAAATCTTCGAAGATTCAAGATGAAGTTGAACCCGGAAAAGTGCGCCTTCGGTGTGCCATCCGACAAGTTACTCGGCTTCATCGTCTCGCATCGAGGCATCGAGGCTATCCCGGAGAAAGTCAACGCAATAATAAACATGGCTCCCTCGACTAACCAGAAGGACGTCCAGAAGCTGACAGGCTGCATGGCGGCACTCAGTCGATTTATTTCCCAACTGGGCGAATGGGGTATGCCCTTTTTCAAGATATTGAAGAAAGCTGACAACTTCCAGTGGACTCCCGAAGCCCAGCAAGCCTTCAAAGACTTCAAGAAATTTCTTAGATCACCCCCCGTGCTGGCATCACCCATGCCCCAAGAACCGCTAATGCTATATCTGGCAGCAACCACTCAGGTAGTCAGCACAGTGCTGGTGGTCGAGCGATCCGAACAGGGTCACATCCAAAAAATACAACGGTCAGTTTACTTTGTCAGCGAGGTGCTTGCCGACTTGAAGATGAGATATCCGCAGGTCCAGAAGCTGTTATATGGCCTACTCATCACAGTCCGGAAGCTGGTGCACTATTTCCAAGCACATCAAGTCATGGTGGTCACATCGTTTCCACTCGGGGATGTCCTTCATAACCGCGAGGCCACCGGCCGAATCGCTAAATGGGCACTCGAGTTGATGGCGTTCGATATCAGCTTTCTGCCACGGATAGCAATTAAATCACAAGCTCTAGCCGACTTCGTGGCCGAGTAGACAGAAGTTCAACTGCCTACGTCAACAGAGAAGCTAGAATACTAGACAATGTACTTTGACGGTTTCCTACAGATCGGCGGCGCCAGGGCTGGCGTCATACTGGCGTCCCCCACCGGCGAAAAACTGAAGTATGTTCTACAAATCCACTTCCCGGCTTCCCACAACGTCGCCGAGTACGAGGCACTTATCCACGGGCTCCATACTGCTATATCACTCGGCATACATCGACTGGTTGTGTGCAGGGATTCTCAACTCGTGGTGAACCAAGTCATGAAAGACTAGACTTATCTCGATGATACCATGGCGGCATACTGTCAGGAGGTTCGCAAGCTAGAACACAAGTTCGACGGGTTGGAGATAACACATGTCCTATGACAATACAATGATGCTGCAGATGAGCTGGCAAACATGGGATCCAAGCGAGAAGCGGTTCCGACTGGAATCTTTGTCAAGCAACTTATGGAGCCATCAGCCAAGAAGAAACCTGCGCTAGAACAGTCGGGAGGCGAACCTACCCCGGCTACAGATGAGGTGCTGCACATATGTCAAGACTGGCGGACCCCTGTTGTCAAATTTCTCCTGGACGACGAACTCCCAGAAGATCGCTGTCAAGCCGAGCAGATCAAGCGTCGAAGCGAAAGCTTTCTACTAGTCGGAGAAGACCTGTACCGAAGGAGTGCATTCGGTGTCCTCATGCGTTGCGTCACCACCGAGGAGGGTAAGCAGATCCTGCAGTCGATTCACTCGGGCATATGTGGCAACCATGGCGCATCCAGGACGTTAGTCGGAAAGGCTTACCGGCAGGGATTTTTCTGGCCCACAGTGGTAACTGACGCAAAAGAAATTGTTCGCAAATACGAGGGTTGCCAGTTCTACGCACGACAAACCAATCTCCCAGCCCAAGAACTCCAAACTATCCCTATTTCTTGGCCATTCACGGTATAGGGGCTCGACATGGTCAGGCCTTTCAAGAAAGCGCCAGGAGGGTTCACACATCTATTCATTGCAGTTGACAAGTTCACCAAGTGGATTGAGGCCAAACCCGTTGCAACAATAACAGCGGCACGAGCAAAGGACTTTATCATGAGTATACTATACCGATTCGGGGTCCCTAACCGCATCATCACTGACAATGGTACTCAGTTCACGGGCGGCGTATTCGAAGACTTCTGTGAAGATTTTGGCATCAAGATCTGCTATGCATCTATGGCACACCCGCAGAGCAACGGGCAGGTCAAACGAGCCAACGGTATGGTCTTACAAGGCATCAAGGCCAGGATATTCGACCGACTACAACCATACACGGGCCGGTGGGTACAAGAACTCCCATCTGTTCTCTGGTCTCTCAGAACCACAGTTAGTCGGGCAACAGGGCAATCCCCTTTCTTTCTGGTCTACGGTGCTGAGGCTATGCTACTGACAGAATTACAGTTCGGCTCTCCATGAGTCCAGGCTTACTCAGAAGACGTCTCAAACAATATCCGATTGGTCAAGCTAGATCAGTTGGAAGAAGCAAGGGACATCGCAACAATCCAGTCGGCAAGATATCTTCAAGGCCTGCATCGCTACCACAATCGCAATGTCCGTGGCCACGCCTTTTTGGTCGGGGATCTCGTCTTGAGGAAAATACAAAACCACCAAGCAGGCACAAATTGGTCCCCAATCTGGGAAGGGCCGTTCATTATAGCCGAGATCACGCGGCCAGGTGCCCTACCGATGAGAAGGACCGAAGACGGTGCCTTATCAGCAACTTATGAAATATAGAACAGCTACGTCCTTTCTATACCTGAGCTTTATACTTTCTCATGTGTACAGTTTCTCTGACTCACTACAGCCGTTTGTATCAAACCGAGTAGTGAGTCGGGGGCTGCATGTATATGTGTGTTTTGTCAATAATATACGAGCTTGTCCTACTCCAGTTATGAAGCCTTACTACGACTGTCATGTTTGCCCGAGTACAGTTTCTTACATTGAGTGATTTTTATTAAGTTCGGACAGACTAACTCGCGTAGATACATAGTCAAGTAAAGCTAATGACAACTGAGTAATAATCCAAAGCTTGGCGGCATTGCACACATATTTACACATGTTTTCCACAAAAGTTTGTACATACCGACTACATGATGTTGTGGTCTTACAGACCTAGTCTGCCTTGTGATTATCTCAGCAGTCGGCCTCGCTCGGCTATCACTCTAGCGCCTCCTCGGGCGTCGTCTCCTTGGCAAACCCCTCCCGATGGCTTCAATGTCTGCCTCGGTAGGTTGATTTGGTCATCGCCAGGTCTGGCCACGCCGGCAATGACATGCTCATCCAAGTACCTCTTCAGGGCACTCGGTGCATCCTCAAAACGCGCCTCCACTTGGGGGGATTCGGCTGCAGCTGGTTCCCACAGGGCGGGGGTCCATCAGATCAAGGAACCTTTTCACGGACCCGACGAGGGCCTCCCGTGACTCCCTGATAACCCTTATCTCTTCTGTTGTAAGCTCGATATTGGGCCTGGCATTGGCTCTGAGGTCTGCTCGAGTCCACCGACAAGTAAACTTGTTAGACATGGCTGCAGATGGAATGATTAAAGGATTGGTTAAGATCATGGTTGAGACGGAGACTTACTCGCGTAATCGGCCTCCCACTCGGCCACGGTCTTCTCCAGTCTAGCTTTTTCTTCTCCGAGTTTGATGTTGGCCTCTTTTAACTCGGCCTTCTCCCGTTCGAGCTCAGTGTTGGCCTTTGTCAAGCCGGCCTTGTCCTTTTCAAGCTCGGTCTTGGCTTCCTCGGCCTCCTTCAGCTGGGCTTCCCTCTCTGTTCGGGTCTTCAGCTCGGCTTCAAGGGCTGCACGACAGATTAGTCAAGAACTCAACCTTGCAGCCAAGACACAACTGGCAGTTAGTAGAACAACGCAGCTGGAGAAATACCTCAAGGGTTCAGTCGGGAAGATGCATTTGGGGGACTTACCTCTAATCTTCCCGGCTTGGGCCCACATTTCATCCCTGAGCTGGGTGGTGGCATCCTTCAGCCAAGCTTCCCTCCCCGTTGTGGCGCTCCTCCATCTCGGCTTCAACGCTCGGAGCTGCTCTAACTCCACGAGATGGGGGGCCATTTCGATCAGGATCCCGGTCATCTCCTCATTACGATCAACAAGCTTCTGCTCAGGGAGAGAACAAGTCAAGAGAGGAGTCAAACATCAGAACAGGAAGACCACCAAGACTCCACCGCAAGAATCATACCCGAACCCCCTGGGACCTGGCAATGGCGGCGCGGAGCAAGCTTTCGTGTTCCCTTTTCGCCGCGGCCTCATTGAGCTTGAACCTCCTCGCGGTTCCATCAGGCGCCGTCCAGGTGAACGTCCGGGGGAACTTACGCGGAGGAGCTTCAATCCGAGGAAGGTTCAGGATCTCTGGTGGTGACGACGACGACACCATGATGGCGGCGGGGGTCCTGGCCCCCACACCGGCATCCCCTGCGGCCTCAGGGGTCGACTCGGGGGCTCCGGCAACGGCCTCGGTAGCGGGTGTCGACTCAGGGGCTGGGGCAGCAACCTCAGTAACCGCCCCTTGTCGGCGGCACCAGTGGCCCCGCAGTCGAGACCACCTCAGGTCTCCATAACTAGGCTGCCACCTGCTCAGCGGGTGTGCTCGCAGGGGCCGGCTCGGCTGGGGCAGGCTCTTCAAGGGGACCAGTCGGAGCGGTCTCCTTGAGATCGATATCGGCACGCTTCCTGCATGGCAAAACAGACATCAAAATACTACTGCAATAGACAAGAATCTCAGAAGATCCAGAGCAGCTTACCTCTTGGAGAACTTGAGTTTCCCGCCAGGCGATCCGGGTCCCGGCGGAGCGCTACGCCTGGTTGTCGGCCTGGTCGGCGAAGCAGTCGGTGGCGGCGTGGCAACTGGAGGCGGCCCCATTGGTGGCATGTCCGACTCGGGCATCTGTCTGCTTGGCGGCGCCTACTCGAACCGTGTACTCGGCGGTGCTTTTGCCGGGCTCGGCAATCTCGAGCTCGGCCGTACTGGTCCCAACCTGGGACTTGATCGCCTGGGTACCACGGCGGCGGTGTCCTTTATCTTCAGACCTCCTACCACAGCACGTGGTGTCATGGCCCCCTCGCCCCGATATAGAACAGGCTTTTCCCCCACTCTCTTGGAGTCGGGTTGGGCAGCAGGGGGGCTCCTCAGCCTCTTCTTCGGTTTAACGGCTGACAACGGGCGGGAGTCCTCATCGAATTCCTCGCACCACTACAGATGAATCAACAAAGTACACCACACAATGCTGGGCAATCACAGATACAAGCCCACAGGCATTCGTCACAAAAGAAGGACAAAGATTACCGTGGGATGGGGCCGAAGGAAGCTATAAGCCGCGGTTCGGCGCGTATCGTCTTCGGTCTCGATCACCCCCTCAAAGAAGTAACCAAACAGGGTCTCGGTCACCTTGTACTGGTCGGCCGACTCGTGGCTTACTGGGTCAGGATCATATTTGCCCTGAAAATCCCAGCCGAACGCGCTCCTCAGCTTCAGCGGCTAGATGCGCCGAGTCAGGAAACGTCGGGCCACCCAAGGCCCAGTCAGGCTAGCTTCCTTAAGCTTATCTCATTTCCCCAACAATTGATGCACCTAGCCCATCTCCTCAAAGGTTGGATCTGCTGACCAGTTTGGTGAAACTACCGGTGGCAAGCCGGTGAATGACGCAAGGAGGGAGCCAGATCTGCGCAATAGAACCACTCCTTGTGCCAGCCTTTCAAGGAAGATTTCAAGGGGAGATCAAGATATGTTTTCTTTTCATCACTCCTCAACTGGAGACCAGCCCCCCCCAATCACATTGATATTATTCTTGGAGGGCTGGGGTTTGATGTGGAACAGATGCCTAAAGAAATTAAAATGGGGCTCCACATCCAAAAAGCACTCGCAGAGAGTAACAAATATGGAGATTTGAAGAATCGAGTTGGGATTCAAATTCACCAACTCCAACCCATAGAAGTGAAGGATGCGGCGGAAGAACGCAGAAGAGGGAAGGCACAAACCCCGATTGAAAAAAGAGGCAAAAATTACTGTTTCGCCAGATTGGGGATTTGGGACCGACTCACCCTTAGCCGGCCGCCAACGGATCACCTCCTGGCTTGGCAACTTCAATTGACTCTCCAGCAGCTTCAGTTTCACCGAGCCGCAATCCGAAGTCGGCCAGGCATTCCTCGGCGCAACCGCAGGATCCAAAGCTTTCGATATGGTTGGGGGTGGAGAGATTTGAGGGAAAAGCGATTGGGGGCTTGGAACAGATGAAGAGGACTAGAATCGCTTGAGTTCGAGCAGGGAACAGTAGCAGCAGCTAACCCTAGCCAAGCAGGAGGCGAAAAGTTGGGCGCGGAGGCGGAAGACGAAGCGATTAGCTGATTTGGGGAAGATGAAGGAATCTTTTTCTCTCTCCCCACTTTTTATAGAGCCAATACCGACTAATGGGCTTGGGCCACACAGTCGGTACTAGGCCACCAAGACATGAGTTCCTACAGTAGCATGCTCCATGTGGGCCACCCGCAGGCTGAGTTGAAATTATAGCGCTGGTGCTACCAACAGGAGCCGATGAGGTAAACAGATATGCTTCATGAGAGCCTTATTGCTAAACATATATGTTTGGATATCTGTTTTATCCACTAGGTCTCGAGGATATATCCTTACAAGGATCACAAGCTGGTCTTCATTAAAATTGGGGATGCAGGTATCTTTCTCGAGTACACCTAACCACGCAATGGATTTATTTTCATACAGTGGTACTCAGCCTACATGCATGGCCAACAGTTGCCATGAGCAACATTATTCTGGCTAATATGATGCTGAAGAGTCTAACTCCAAGTAGTGCACTACTCGGGAGAGACTATAAATATCTTTTCCAGCTGACATGATGCTAAGGAGTCTAACTTTCGAGTGGGACGCCACTTGGGAAAGACTATAAACCTCCTATTCCAACTGACATGAAGCCGAAGAGTCCTATATATGAGTGACATGCTACTCGGCAAGACTATAAATCATATTCCAGTTGACATGATACCAAAGAGTCTCATATACCAGTAGTAATCTACTCGGGAAAGACTGCAGGGTTAAAGATCTTTGACTTTATGTTTAATTGTCTTCACAATTAAGCACAAAGTCGGGGGCTACACCTAATATGTGTGCCTATTCGGTGCACACTATTCATTCACCAACATGAAGCCCTTCATAGCCTCGTTGCCAGCTGACATGAAGCAGGACTTGGGAGGAAGGAGCACTTGGACAAAGAGTACTCAGGAGCAATGCACTCGGGCAATCTTCACCGTGGAGGACGAGCACTCGGCATCAGCTGTGACTCAACTATGAAGGTCTCAAGGGCTACTGTGGAGGCCATGGGCCCCGGGTACCTCTTCACAAGCATATGGGCCACTCGGATAGAGGATGGGCCGAGTCTTGTAATTAGAGATAAGATAGCACACGGCAGACTTTGCCTTATACAATAAGGAAAACACTGTCTTAGTCGGATACGTTTCTATCTCTAAGAAGGAAATCCCTTGGCTGTATTTGGCTGGGATTCCTATCCTGTACCCCTACCCCCTAGTAGATAAGGAGAGGCAGGGCGCCCCATAAGGGCGAGAGATCATTGATCGACAAACACCTCAGAGGAATTACACCACAACTGGACGTAGGGTATTACCTCACCTCGAGGGCCTGAACCAGTATAAATCTTCTTTGCGTTCCTCTGCAATCCACCAAGTTTCGCCTTGCCGAGTAGCCCTATAGTTCTATTGCTGGTGTAAAACATCGACACATTTAGCGATTCGGCCGGTGGCCTCGCGATGAGGTCTTCTTTGGACTTTGTCTTGATCACCACGTTATCAATGTACGCCTCCACGTTGCGCCTGATTTGAGTGTGTAAACATCGCTGAATTGCTCGTTGATACGTTGCTCTAGCGTTTTTCAAACCGAACGGCATAGTGATGTAGCAGTATGCACCAAACGGCGTGATGAAAGACGTCTTTAGGTAGTCCTCCTCCTTCAGGCTGATTGGATGGTATCCCGAGTAGCAGTCAAGAAAGCTGAGAAGTTCGCACCCCGCAGTTGAGTCCACCACCTGATCTATTCTCGGTAGACCAAATGGGTTTTTGGGGCATGCCTTGTTCAAGTCGGTGTAGTCGATGCACATGCGTCATTTACCGTTCTTCTTCTGGACCAGGACTGGGTTTGCCAGCCAATCCAGGTGATAGACCTCCTTGATGAACCCAGCTGTGAGGAGCTTGGTTAACTCCTCCTGAATAGCATCTTTGCGGTCCTGTGCGAAGCGCCGTAGCCGTTGCTTGACTGGCTTGGCGTCTGTCTTGACATTGTGATGTGAATGTGGGTGTCCCGATCTTTCAATGAGAGGGTAGGTCGATTGGATGAAGCGACGTTGGCGATCCGAATACAACCATCCAGGGACGTTGTGCCTTAGCAATCGTTACACCAACTCCAGAGGCTGTTCGCAATCTCGACAGATGCACGATCAGCCCAACCACGAGGGTAATTGTTCCTGTAAGCAATCGAGAACTAGCAAGAACAAGATGAACAAGCAACTCAATTTGCAAATAAAGATGAAGTTTTAATTCAAGAGAACAAACGGTGGGGTTCCGAAGATGAGCAAACCGGCGATCTAACCGATCACGGGGTTACACGGTAAAGTAGCGACGCTAACTTTAATCTAACAAAACCCAATCTATTTGTGGCGGCTCTAAAGGTATTAAAAGGATGGAAGGATGACCACAGGGGTGTTGGGGTCGTTCTCCAACCCTAGGACGTGTCCCTAATGGACCCAACTTGATACATGGGCCTTCAGCGCAAAAACGGTGACGCAGCACCTGAAACAAGAAACCTCTCGTCACTAAAATGATAATTGCGGACAATTCTGAATAGATATGAGCATGAATCTGGATCTGTTGGAATGTAGACTTGATAAGCTTTCCGTGAAGTACTAGAACTCCCAAATTGAAGTCTGTATGAAGTCGTGGGGGCCGTCACAAGTTGGTGTTGTACAACAGTCCGAATCCAGCCTGCGCGAATCCCTTTCCTTGTTGATCTCCTTCCTTTCCTTGTTGACCTTCTCCATGCGTAGGTGTGGACGTATTGATGGTGTTGATGTCTTCATCATCCCCCCCAACTTGCATTTGAGTCATCCTCAACTCAAGCTCATTATTCTCTATCACTTCAAAAGGGCCATCAGCTCTGTATGGCGCACGGTTGGGTAGGGAAGCTCCGGTGATCAGATCGATTTGATGCTCAATCCCACGCATCGGTGGCAGCCCCGGCGGTACCTCTTTTGGAAAAACATCCTCATACTCCTGCGAAAGGTTAGTGACCGCAGGAGGAAAAGAGAAGGGTATATCCTCAAATGAAAATAAAGCAACAGTACTTGTATCCAAATTGATAATATCATATTTAGTAGCGAGCAAATAAACACCTTTTATTTTAATCACATTTTTCTTGTCATGTTCAGATTTAGATTCTTTCTTCTTATGTTGCTCAAGTTTCTTTGCTACAATCTGATTTTCACTTTTAACATGCCCCTGATTTTTCTCTTTATTAGTTCTAGCAACCTCATCCTTCAAAATTTCTTCAGGAGACATAGGATGTAACACAATTTTCTTTTCATTATGCATAAAAGAGTATTGATTTGTTCTACCATGATGCAACGTGTCTTTATCATATTGCCAAGGTCTACCCAACAGCAAAGAGCAAGCATGCATAGGTACGACATTGCAGTCAACAAAATCACAATAAGAACCAATCGCAAAATTCAACCAAACCAATTGTGTCACCTTAATTCTGCCGCTATTGTTGAACCACTGAATGCAATATGGATGCAGGTGAGATTTAGAGTGCAACGCAAGCTTAGTTACCATCTTAGTACTTACCAAGTTTCTGCAACTTCCCCCATCGATAATGGTGCGACAGGATCGCTTGTTGACAATGCACTTCATCTGAAATAAGTTATGCTGCTAGTTCTGCTCCACTTTGTCCATTTGTGCACTAAACACACGCTGCACAAGAAGACTCTCATAGTGCTCGGCGTCTTCAGCACCAATATGTTCCACATCGTCACTTCCTGCATCATTAGCTGCAAGCAATGCAAGTGTATGCTCATCCAAATCACTAGCGGAAGAATACTCAAGAATACTCACCATTCTCCTTAATAATCAGAATGCGTTTGCTGGGGCAGTCTCTTCGTAAATGTCCAAAACCCTTGCATTGATGGCATTGAACATCCCTTGTTCGTCCTGTGGAAGCAACCGAAGAAGCACTCTTGGTAGGTGTTTGTACAGAACCTTTGGTTGCCTCTGAAACATGTGGTGCTGTGGTAGAAAGTGGTGGAGCTATAGGAGGGCTGAAAGTGAACAAAGGAATACTAGAACTACGTTAGTCAAAGCAAGTTGAACAATCGTTCAAAGTTGGCACCGTGCTGGTCCTAGGCTAGACCGTACTAGAGACGTGAGTTTAGAACACAAACGAGTACACCGCACAGAAGTCAACTAGATGATGTTGTACACTGAGTTCAGGGACTCGAAAAAGGATGCCGTCTGCACGGGGAACCTTAGAATCACTTGTGAAAGGCTCCTGTCAATTTTGAGCAGATTCTGAAAATCTTGATTTTTCCTCGGTTTGCGGGCCCGTTTTGAGGGCCTAAACGACGGTTTTTGGGGTCGAGGTTGCCGCGTGTGTGCCTGGAGGTTCACCCATTCCCTTTCCAACGGGTCAAGAAACGCCTCAATCGGAGGTTGTATGCAAAAGTTACACTATTTTTTTTCTTTTTTTCTCTTTTTTTTCACACGCCAACCGCTACGGTGATACCAACACGTGACAGAACTCGAAACTCTAAATGACTAGACGCTAAGACCAGCAACTCAATACAACGATGCAACAGAAAACTCAGCAAACTTAAACTAAGCAGAACTAGTAAAAGGCTCGAATTGTCTTAGACCTCGGTAGTCTAATCTACTATTTTTTTGGCTTCTGGACTGTAGGTAATAAAAATTTATGAAACAAAAAAAATCTCTCACCAAGTAACCTTGAGCTCTGATACCACCTGATGTGAATGTAGGTGTCCCGATCTTTCGATGAGAGGGTAGGTCGATTGGATGCAGCGACGTTGGCAATCTGACTACAACCGTTCAGGGACGTTGCACCTTAGCAATCGTTACACCAACTCTAGAGGTTGTTCGCAATCTCGACGGATGCACGATCAGCGTAACCACGAGGGTAATTGTTTCTGTAAGCAATCGAGAACTAGCAAGAACAAGATGAACAAGCAACTCAATTTGCAAATAAAGATGAAGGTTTAATTCAAGAGAACAAACGGTGGGGTTCTGAAGACGAGCAAACTGGCGATCTAACCGATCACGGGATTACACGGTAAAGTAGCGACGCTAACTTTAATCTAACAAAACCCAATCTGTTTGTGGCAGCTCTAAAGGTATTAATAGGATGGAAGGATGACCACAGGGGTGTTGGGGTGATTCTCCAACCCTAGGACGCGTCCCTAATGGACCCAACTTGATACATGGGCCTTCGGCCCAAAAACGGTGACGTAGCACCTGAAATAGGAAATCTCTCGCCACTAAAATGTTGATTGCGGCCGACTCCAAATAGATATGAGCATGAATCTGGATCCGTTGGAAAGTAGACTTGATAAGCTTTCCTTGAAGTACTAGAACTCCCAAATCAAAGTCCGTATGAAGTCATGGCGGCCGTCACAAGTTGGTGCTGTCCGACAGTCCGAATCCAGCCTGCGCGAATCCCTTTCCTTGTTGATCTCCTTCCTTTCCTTGTTGACCTTCTCCATGCGTAGGTGTGGACGTATCGATGGTCTTGATGTCCTCATCACATTGAGGCGTGCTCGATCACCTCCCTTGGTACACTAGGCATGTCGAAAGGTTTCCAAGCAAAAATATCCCTGTTCTCCTGGAGGAAGGTGACGAGCGCGTATTCCTATTTGGGGTCGAGTCTGGTCCCGACTAGAGTAGTCTTGGAGGGGTTGGAAGGGTCCAGGGGGATCTTCGTCATGTCTGAGTCCGCTGAAATTCCTAACTTTACTGCTTTTTTCGCTGGAACTTGATCGTCCTTGACTTCTGCTATGGCGGCTTGCCGAATGCTGGTGCATCCGACTGCCGCTTCTTGAGATTGAGCCAACTCGCAGCTCTCCTTATCGCAGGTGAAGGCTTGCTAGACATCGCTGCGAAGGGAAAGAACTCCGGCTGGCCCAGGCATCTTGAGCATCATATAGGTATAGTGCGGCACTGCCCTGAATTTGGCTAGTGCCGGCCGTCCGAGTATCGCATGGTACATAGTCTCAAAATTAGCGACCTCGAAGCAGATGTTTTTTGTGCGGAAGTTATCCCGCGTGCTGAAGGTGACTAGCAAGGTTATCTGTCTGAGGGGTGTTGAAGATAGGCCGAGGATTACCCCGTGGAAGGGCGCCGTACTCGGCCACAGGTCTGAACGAGGAATCTTCATCTCATCCAGGGTCTTGGTGAACAGAATGTTGAGCGCGCTACCTCCATCTATGAGGACCTTCTTCAACTTGATGTTCATGATGACCGAGTCCAGGACGAGTGGATAGCGTCCTGGGTGTGTAACCCGGTCAGGGTGATCCGCGCGGTTGAATGTGATGGGCATCTCTGACCAACGCAAAAATTGGAGGGCGTCTACTGTAGAGACCACGTTGATGTCGCGTGCTGTTAGCTTCTACTTCCGCTTGGACTCATACACAAATGGCCCTTCGAAGATATGGTTGAGCTCAGCCTGGGGATCTTGATAATCGCCGGTTGCGCCTGGATCTAGATTGTCTTTATCCTTGTCGGCGCCAGACGTTGAAGCCTGCTTGGAAGCGAACTTCTTGAGCATGAAGCAGTCCTTGGCCGCGTGCCTGCCCTTGGGATGAAAGGGTCAGGGCCCATTCATGACTTTCAGGTACTCGTTGTTCCTTGGGACTACGACCGAGTACGTTCCATGTTGGCCACCACGTTATCCGACTTCTGCTTGCGGCTGCCGGATTTGTTCTGTGCTGGCTCATCGTTGGCTTTCTAGTCCTTCTGCCGGGCTCTTTTTTGTCGTCGAGGGCCTGAGCGATCGCCTCGGCCAAGTCGGCGTACTTGTTCACCATATCAAAGAGAGCCCTGACAGAGGTTGGAGGCTTCAGAGTAAATTTTGCGATGAACGGGGCATCCTTGACTCCCTTGCAGAAGGCGGCGATGACGACCTCGTCCTTGATCATTAGGATTAAGTTGTGCTTCTCGGAGAACCTTTTGATGAACTTGGGAAAGACTTATTCTTACTCTGGTGTAGCTGATAGAGATCGTGCTCGGAAGACGGTCTTTCATAAGTCCCCTAGAAATTGGCGATGAATCGTTCCCGGAGTTCTCCCCAGGAGCCGATCGATCGCTTTGGGAGCCCTGTAAGCCATGTCCTCGCCGAGTCGGCCAGGGCAACCGGGAGGTAGTTAGCCATGGCTTTGTGATCGCCTCTGGCTACTCAAATCACTGGAGTGTAGACCATGAGCTAGGACTCGGGATTGGTCTTGCCATCGTATTTTTTGATGCCTGTAGGCTTGAAGCTCGATGGCTAGTCGACCTGTTGTAGTTCCTCGGTGAAGGCGGGTACGCCTTCATTAGCCTAAGGACTCCGGCTCCGATTTCGGCGGTTGAACCGCTCGTGGTGGAGGCCGAAGCACTCGTACTCGTCCTCCAGTTGGTGGCACTTGTCCTCTTCACGTTCGCGGCGCCAAGCGTTGATGTCCAGGCGGAGATCGCGTCGTAGATGACCTCAGAGATCTTGCTTGTTGTGGTGGTTGTACTAGGGACACCACCGATTGTTGTTGTTGTTGGGGTTGCTGAGAGACATCTGCCATGACTCCGCTTGCGGCTGACTAGAGCCAGCTGCACGGCATCGCGCTGATGAAAACAAGACCGCTGTTGGAGAACCCGACTAGTTGGTCGGTATAAGGGTGTCGCTCGACTGCTGGTGCTGCTGACATGCAGCAGCGGTGATCATGGCTTTGATTCTTGTGATAGTTGGGGTGGCCTAGTGATCAGGCCCCAACCAGAGTGTATCCAGCAAAGTTGCAGTGGCCACGACGTTCTATTCAGGCATGACAAAGACGTCGTGGTCGCCGACTCGAGTTTGGAGGATCTGTTGCTGAGCGGTTCGCCCAGCCCTGTGTAACTTGTCATTGCAAGCGTCGCGATCGGCCTCCTGTTGTTGTCGTAGTCAGCGGGCCTCCTCCTCTTCACACTCACGTAGTCGGCACGCCTCCTAAGTATCTGTAGAGCCCTTGGACGCTATGAAGACTTCGCGGGGCAGGAAAAGGCTTGCCAAGCTGTTGTCCAAACTGTCGTTCAGACTGCTGTCCGACTTAGAGTCGGAATCTGAGTAGTTGATCGGTGTGATCACGACTCCGACCTCCCTAGGTCCAATCTTGGGCGGCTCTTGGCCGCATCCGAATTGAACCGTAGGGGATCGGATCTGCCGCGTTGGATGTAGATTGTAGATGTCCACGGCGTTGCCGAGTCTGCACGGGAGATTGACAATCTCCCCCCTTCCTAGCCCAATCCCGACTGGCTCGAGGCTGAGTCTGAGTCGAACACCAAAGGGGAGAGTTGTCCCGAGACCCGAGCAAGTGGAAGATTGCCACAGCAAGTCAATGATGGTCGCTGAGCATCGTGTGGGCCGACTGGCGCGGAGTTGGCTATTTTCCCTGCAGATCGGATTGAGTCCGAGTCAGCCAGGGTGAGTTTGCAGAGCTTGTCGGCGACGAAGTCGAGGCTTCCGAACGTGATCATGTCTCTAGGGGAGAAGCCAGTGCCGTCGACTCCGGTTATCGAATCCATCGAGCTTGTTGAGGTTGATCTCACCGAAGCCCCTACCTAGTGCGCCAACTGTCCATGTTTTACACCGGCAATATGAATATAGGGCTACTCGTCGGATCAAAACTTGGTGGACTGCAAAGGAACACAAGGGGTTTATACTGGTTCAGGCCCTCGATGTGAGGTAATACCCTACGTCCAGTTGTGGTGTATTCCTTTGAGGATGTATGGTGGTGATTTTGATGAACCTGATGGATCTTTGATGTCCTCTGCCCTCAGGGGGTGCCCTGCCTCCCCTTATATATTGGGGGACAGGGTGTTGACGCCGAAAACCCGCCGGGGCTCGTTCGGCGTCTGGGTGACACGCGAAGGCCTGGGAGATCTGCTTAACTCCAGTGCAGGTCCTAAAGTCTTGAGGTTCGTAGGCGTGCCAGTCAATTTGACCCTGTAATTGACAAGGAGAAAGAAATGTTAAATTCGCGAGCCAATCGGCTGGAAGCCGGCTTGGACTCATCTCATCGGCCGATGGCCGATACGCACTGTAGCACTTATACATCGGCTTAGAGCCAATGATGGCAGGAACAATAGCGTAATAATGCACCAGTATCATGCCAGCCGATCATCAAAGGAATACTCAAAAACCGGCTGTAAACTTGGTAAAATAAACTGGTATAATGCATAAGTAAATAAATCAAATAAATCCTAGCCGATCATAATTTAGTGTTACTGGTGTTGCCGTGAAGATATGCTTGTGCCCGGGCCCTTGCTTATATCGGCTTCTGGGGTCTTCATCCGCTATCCGGGCCCGTACACTGGTCCTTACCTAAGCTCGTGCCCGGGCCCTCACCTGGGGTCGTGCCCGGGAACCTGCTTGTACTTGTACTTGGATCGGCAGAATAAACCCATCGGCTGGTCCTTAGCCGATTATAACAATAATACAGGCAAGAATATATAATAATGTATGAAATAACATAAATGATAAATAATTAATGAGCCAGCCGACTACTAAACAGAGCGAGTATAAAATAAGACAATGAATAAATGTAGTCGGCTTTAACAGATAACTTATCGGCTAAGCACTCCGATAACACCATCGCACAACACCATCGGCTCATCAAGAGTAAAGCTATTATCGTCAGTCTAGTAGATCGGACCCAACCGTTGCAGCACAGACCAACAATAATAGTGATAATTCAATGGGCCGATAGATATAATGCGATCGTGATGAAGATAACTTACCGGCTATGCACTCCGATAAGACGCCTGCACACAAAGCATCGACCTAGCAGGACCGACTTATCACTAGCAGTTCAGTAGGTCGGACCTAACCGATGCAGCACGAACTGATGATAAATCGCTCCCAGTAAGCCGATACGATCTATGCACGCGTGATGTGATATACCTAATCAATCTATGAGGTCAAACTGAACTGATGCAGCCATAGATAAAGTAAATATATCGTGGTAAGCCGACTACCATAAACTGACTAGAATATCGGACCTAACCGAGGAAGTCCTAGCCAATAGGTAGCCGGGGTGACGAGACTTACCCTCTCACAGGAGTTCGGACCTAACTGATGCAGCCCGGCTCGAGAAGCAGGATCCCGTCGAAGGGGTGGCGATGCGCCGAAATTTGTATTGATCGTTGTGATGATTTACAAGGTCCCCGGGCATACGTATATATACCCCGAGTTGACATAGTCCTGATAGGACACGATACATGATTTCCTATCCATAACAGAAAACGTTAACTAATCCTGACCGGACACGAGGTCAGGTTTCCTAAAGATAAACATCTGCCTAATTAATATGTACAGTAAATAATTGCCAAATAACGGTCTTCATGGCTCCTTTCCGATTCCGGTCTCTTCTCCGTCAGTTGACTGCAATTTCTCCTTTGACCGAATCTAATATAGGGCCTTACCAAATTTTGGCGTTAACACATGCCCCCCAATTTCGGAGTTCTTCAATAAGGCTTCGAAATTCTTTTATTCTAGGCCGCCAGATTTATCCCATACCGAGGCGGCCCAAGATAGCTCACTTGCCATAAATGTTTGAAACAGTGCCAACGGCCTCGATTCCCGCTCGGTTGTCACACCTCTATAAAAACGCTTCGTCTCCTTGCCTTTTTTATGCTTTCACATCACCAGAGCACCACCGCTTCATCTTCCAAATCCTCACCAAGCTCTAGCGAATCCAGACGAGTCATCGCAACCTTTTTCTCCGGCCGTCGATCCCTGCAACTTCTCCTACTCCCGCGATGGCATCGGCATCTGCAGTTCCTGAGGTAATCTTCTCACCTGATTATTTTCCCCCAATCTGCAATCTATACGAACCCGATCTGCTCCGTTTTTTTTCATCTGTTCTTCGTCGTGTTCTTGTTTCCTGTAGCATCTTAGAGCCCAGGTCTTGATTCCGGCCGCCGATTACCCTAGCTTTTTCTATCATGGCCCCATGGGCAGCGAAGATCCCACCGATTTCATCAGTGCCGAAACCCAACGTATTCCCTTCAAGAACTCGGCTATGTTAGTCAATGACTGGACCAACAGCTTCAGGTCATTGCCGAGCAGATTGCCCGGATGGAGAGATTGGTATATCAGAGTATCGGCTGTGAAGAGAACCCTTTGGGATGAATCACATATCGGCCACTGCATTAATCTCTCCCTGGCTGATATGGAAAGGAACGAGCCCCTACTTGCATCGGCCTCATACTACTGGTCCGATGCCCTCAATGCCTTCATGTTTGGGCATGGGCCGATGACCCCCACTTTGCTGGATGTGACCATGCTCACCTGCCTGGATACGACGAGCTACATCAACCCTTTCAAACTCCGGTTCAAGCCTGCTCACCGGCTCCAAACAAAAAACATCGGTGGCTGGTCCAGGTATATATCTCTCCACAATAAGGGAACTGGACCGGTTGATGATCGGGAGCACATCGCTTTTCTGAACTTGTGGTTGGAACGGTTCGTCTTTGGTGGTGCAACCCTCGGCCCGACGACCAATATGCAATGCCTGGCAGAGTGCTTGGCCGATAGGAAACAAATTCCGTTGGGGCATTATCTCCTTGGCGCCACCTACCAGCTGCTTCATCAGGTGGCAACTAAGCTATCGGCCGGCCAGCCCGTCGGCCATATTGGGGGCCCTTGGTGGTTTGTACAGCTCTGGCTCAACGTTTACACCTCCAAGGCCATCCCAAAAACTTCTCTTCTTAAGCAATCCTTCCCAGCCGATTACCCAGAAGATCAAGACCCCATCTATCGCCGATGCATCTCTATGGGCGAAGCTGCATCGGCTCTCTCTGGCGGCAAGATAACCCCTGCTGAAGTTAGTCAGTGGTTCAAGGGGTTTTATTATGGCTTCACCAGGGAGGCCACTCTCTGGTTTGCTTATAATGATGCATCATCATTTGAGATGCCCTCTAATTTTGACCCGCTCAAAGCCCTGGACAATGATGAATCCAAGTCCATCTTCCTATCGGCCATCACCCCCTGTCTGCTGCCAACTGGCTTCTCTCTGGGCCGATCGTAGCCTTCATATGAGTTCTATCATCCATCAGTCGGCTCTCGCCAGTTTGGTCTTGGGCAACTTCCCATCGGCCTCTTCTTCATCAACAAACTTCAAGCCCGAGGCACGGTCAGCAGCGCCCTGGAATATGATCGGCTGCGGACTCTGACAGATTCCCTCCTGCTAGGCGCCGCCACCGAGGTGTACATCTGCACTGCCAACACAAAGCTTTTTGTCCGATGGTGGTCAGAATGGAAGAAACACTTGTTCAGCCTAGCGCCCACCTGTTACTGCTCTCGTCTTGACACTGAGTACGTCGAATCCGATGAAGAGGTACTACCCACAAGCTTTAACCATCATCTCCAATCATCTCTAACCCCTACTTTGCAGGCTGCCAGCGTCGAGCCCCCATCAAGAAGCAACAGTGGTCGGTCGATTCTGTATCAACCCTCATCGGCCACTCCAAACTTAGGGTGCGACGCTCCATCCCCATCGGCTCTCCTCAAGGCGCCCCGGCCGATGGGACCAAAAAGGAAAAAGTTAGCGCATCGTCCCTCCCTGAAGAAACAGAAAACCGATGCCGATATTGTTGCCACGACGCCATCTTCTCCCCAGACCACATCGGCTCCCTCATCTCCTCAGGTATGCGCCAATTCTTAACATCATTATTACCCGCTTCTTCATTTATCTCACCAGCTCCATCTTCAGCTCGAGTCATCGGCTCCAGATCCTCAACTTTCTTCCGACGTGCCCCCAAGCACTGAGCCAATGGCCTCTTCAGCTGCCCCACTCTTGGCACCAAGTCCTCCAGCTGTCTATGAGACTGCCCCTATTCCATCGGCTGACATCGGCCCCTCCAGAGAACAACCTATTCATCCCCCTAAAGCCGATGTCGCGCAAGTTACCAATGTCCTTCCTCAGGTAACTCTTTTATGTCCATACTCCGCTCTTAACTTTTTTACTGATTCCTTTACCGATGCCAATTTTGCAGTCCTTAGCCGATCTGTTCTCCTTTGACATCGGCAAGTACCTAGAAGTAGAAGAATCCACAGCCACCAGCGCAACAACCAAACCATCCTTCCCAGCCGACGTACGCGAATATCTGACGAGCATCCTCAGTCGGCTGGAAAACCCAATTGACGCGCTAGCGGAAGATTGCGGGCCAATCCGGGCAAGATTCGCAGAAATTGAACACCATCTGCCCGAAGAACTTGTCGACGCGCTAACTCCCGCAGCATATCTGGAATCCCATAGATTTAAACTCATCAAGCTTAGACAACGTATAGCCGGCCGTGCTGACCAACAGAAGACTACCAAAGACATCCAAGCCGATCGGCTATTAGCCCAAGCAGAGAAGAAAAAGCTTGATGACATGGCTGCTGCCCCCCAAGAGCTCCAACCTAAGTTAGACCAGCTGAAGAAGAAGGAGGCCGATTTGCTGGCAGAACTTGAAAGAGTTCATAAGGATCTTGTAGCAACAGAATCCCAACTAATCGGCCTACCGCAAGCCATCCAAGATCAAGAGGCCAAGGTTGCAGCGACAGTGCGTCAAGTCATTCATCGGCGCAAGAACCTGAAGACCATCCCAGGCTTCGATGAAGATGACATTCGTACTATCAATGAGATTAATCAGATCCGCCTGCACGCAATTGAAGTGATCCAAACATTTTTGTAAATCTTAAACCTTCGTAGCTGACTATTTTCTGGAACATGCCGATCACCCCTCTGCTGTCATATAATCCGATCGGCTCTGCTACTTATCCCTTTTAACCCTGATAATATTTCTGCTTGTTTAATCTAAAGGCGATATCGATCGATATCGGCTATCTTTAGGCGATGTAGAAAAACATCGGCTTTCCGAATTGCTTTAGAAATCGGCTATACTCAACCGATTCAAGAATCGACCCACACGCTAGGGTAGTATTTCTTGAGATATTTTCCATTAAGCGCTTTAGCAAACTCTGTCCCATCAAGATCTTCTAACACATAGGCATTACCAGGCACACAGCGATTAATCCGATAGGGCCCCTCCCAATTAGGCGACCATTTTCCAAACTTATTATCTCTGGACCCGATCGGCAAAATCAACTTCCACACGAGATCGCCCTCGGCAAACGACTTATTCACCACCTTTTTGTTGTAATGCCGAGCTGCCTTAGCCTTATTTTCCTTGATCCTCTCCAACGCCCTCAACCGATTCTGAGCTAAATCTTCAAGTTCATCTGTCATTAAGCTATAATAATCATCGGCTGTCAACTGATTCTGCAAAGAAATTCTTCTAGAGCCGATGTTAGTTTCCCATGGTAAAACCGCCTCATGTCCATATACTAACTGATACGGCGGCACCCGAGTAGATCCATGACATGCCATCCGATAGGCCCATAGTGAATCAGCTAGCGTAGTATGCCATCGCCTCGGCTGCTCATCAATCTTCCGCTTAATTAACTTGATCAAACTCTTATTAGAAGCTTCCGCCTGTCCATTGGCCTGAGCATAATAAGGCGATGAATTTAATAACTTAATCCCCATACTGGCAGCAAACTGCTGAAATTCATCAGACACGAAGATAGACCCCTGATCAGTAGTTATCGTCTGAGGAATCCCAAACCGATAAACTATATGCTCCTTCACAAACTCGATTGCTTCCTTGGACGTAACTTTCTTTAAAGGAACCGCCTCTACCCACTTGGTAAAATAATCCGTTGCCACCAGTATGAACTTATGCCCTTTACTTGATGGAGGAAAAACCTAGCCGATCATGTCAATCCCCCAACCTCTGAACGGCCATGGTTTGATGATAGGATTCATAGCCGATGCTGGTGCTCGCTGTATATTTCCAAATTTCTGGCAATCCTGACACCCTTTATAATACCTAAAACAATCTTCCAGCATTGTCGGCCAAAAATACCCTACTCTTCTCAGCAACCACCTCATCTTATGAGCCGACTGATGAGTCCCACAGACGCCTTCATGCACCTCGCACATAACCACTTTGGCTTCTTCCAAATTCAGGCACCTAAGCAGAACTCCCTCAAAAGTCCGATAATACAACTCCCCATCAAGCAGCACATATTTAGTAGCTTTATACTGAATTTTCCTGGAAACCGATTGCGATGGATTTTGCAAGTAATCAATTAACTCCTGTCTCCAGTCATCGGCCTTGTTCTGGATGTCAATATCGGCTATCTCAACCTCAACTTGCCTATTCAGCCGATACCCTGAAGCAATTTGTGCAAGATCATTGGCTTCTAAATTCTGCTCCCTGGGAATATGATCTATTGATACTATCTTGAAATCTCTTAACAAATCCGTACACTCCTCATAATATGACCTCAAAACATCATCTCTGCACTCATATTCTCCAGACAATTGTTTGACCACCAACAAAGAATCGCCAATTATCTCTACGACATCGGCTCCGATCTCCTTTAAGAGTTGAAGTCCTTTCAACACCGCTTCGTATTCTGCTTGATTGTTAGTCCGATAAGGCTTAATTGTAAAAGCAAACTCAAAACTTGCCCCCCGAGGCGACATGATCACTAAACCAATACCAGATCCATGCTTGCAAACCGATCCATCGAAAAACAAAGTCCATGGGATCGGCTCTACATAGTCTTCATGAGCCCCTCTGTGTTGCACAATAAAATCGGCCACTGCCTGTCCCTTAATCGCCTTAGCCGATTCATACCTCAAGTCGAACTCTGTCAAAGCAAAAACCCACTTGCCAACTCGCCCTTTCAAGACTGGAGCCGACAACATATATTTGACCACATCGGCCTGGCAAACTACTGTACACTCAGCCGATAGGATGTAATGCCTTAACTTTGTACACGAGAAATATAAACACAAGCATAATTTCTCCACCGCAGGATATCTCGTTTCAGCATCCAAAAGCCTTCTGCTCAGATAAAACACAACTCGCTCCTTCCCCTCAAACTCTTGTACCAAAACGGATCCAATGGACTTCTCATCGGCCGATAAATATAACCTGAACGGCACTCCTCTCTGCGGCGGAATTAAAATAGGTGGGGAACTCAGATAGTTCTTTATCTCGTTGAACGCCTTCTGCTGTGCTGCCCCCCACACAAATTCTTGATCGGTTTTCAACTTTAACAATGGAGTAAAAGACTCAATTTTCCCTGATAAATTTGATATGAATCTTCTTACAAAATTAATCTTGCCGATCAATGATTGCAGCTCTGTCTTATTGCTTGGTGGTTCTGTAGTCTTGATAGCTCTGATGCTTCGCTGACTAACCTCAATCCCTCGCTCATGCACCATAAAGCCCAAAAACTGCCCAGCCGACACACCGAAAGCGCACTTATTGGGATTCATCCTCAGTCCGTATTTCTTGGCCCTCTCCAGCACTCTTCGTAAATCGGCTATATGGCTTTCCTCACTTTTAGACTTAACCACCACATCATCAATGTAGATTTCTACCAACAAGCCGATGAGATCATGAAATATATAATTCATCGCTCTTTGATACGTTGCACCGGCACTCTTTAATCCAAAAGTCATTACTACCCACTCATACAAGCCGATAGCTCCAGGACACCGAAACGCAGTCTTGTGTATATCTTCCTCGGCCATAAAAATCTGATTGTATCCTGCATTGCCGTCCATGAAGCTGATAATCTTGTGACCTGAGGCTGCATCCACCAACAAATCCGCTATCGGCATTGGGTATTCATCCTTAGGGGTAGCTTTATTTAGATCCCGGAAATCAATACATATCCTCAACTTCCCATTTTTCTTCTCCACCGGGACGATATTAGAAACCCACTCAGCGTACCGGCATGGTCTTATGAACTTGGCGTCATATAACCTCATGATCTCCGCCTTGATCGGCTCATATAATTCTGCCTTGAACCTCCTTGGAGCCTGCTTGAATGGCCGATACCCTGGTTTAATAGGCAGCCGATGTTCAACAATCGATCGGCTTAATCCTGGCATCTCATGGTACTCCCAGGCAAAACAATCCCGATGCTCCTTCAGTAGTGCTATCAATTCCTCTCGTAGTTCAGGACTTAATTTTTTGCTTATGTACGTCGGCCTTGGTCTATCTCCTGATCCAATATCGATTTCTTCCAAATCATCAGCCGACGTAAATCCTTGCCCCAGTTTCCCCTCGAAGTCTTCAATAGATCCCATCAGAGCAACAATTCGGAGCCGACTTGCTGGATCGGCTGTATCCCCTGGCTAGTGACCTCGAGGTAATCTCCTTCCCATATTTTTTCGGATAGGCAGTCAACACCGTCGGCTTCCCAGACTAGTAGATCGGTCATTGCGATGTTGGTCGACCGATCTGCTAGAACCATCTCGACTTGATCTCCCTGCCATTGTATTAAACATTGATGCATTGTCGAGGGCACGCAACAGTTCGCGTGAATCCAGTCCTTGCCGAGAAGTAAACTATATGATCCTTTCCCGTCAATGACGAAAAACGTGGTAGGTAATGTCTTACTCCCTACTGTCAACTCCACATTTAATACGCCTTTTGCTTCTGATGAATTCCCACCGAAATCTTTTAGCACCATATTTGTCTTGATCAGATCTTCGGCAGTCTTCCCCAACTTCCGGAATGTGGCATGAGGCATGAGATTAACCGCGGCCCCTCCATCAACCAACATCTTTGTCATCGGCTTCCCATTTACGTAACCCTTGATGTATAACGGCTTCAGGTGCCGATGCTCTGACTCCTCAGGTTTATCAAATATGGCTTGATCAGATTGTAATGTCAGTTGAGCGAAAACCTCCTCATCGCCTTCTTCATCTGATGAAAGTGCTTTATACTCCCTGGGCAGAAAGAAAACCATGTCCACCGGAGCTGATGCATCTTCATCGTCCTTCCTCCTTACTCGCCAAACTTGCTTGGTCCTTTTGGGACGATGATCGGCTTCCTCCTGATCCTGGCGCTGCTCTTCCTTTTGCTCTCGGTGTCGTAACCGCTGTGCCCTTCTCTTCTGATTCTTCGTGAATATGCCGCTAGGACACCACTGAGGATTCTGGACCTGTTTCTCATATGCTTCTTCTTCATCCTCTTCAAAGAATTCTTCATGGATCGGCCCTAGTCGGCTATAAACCGATGCTCTTTTCCCAAACGGCCGATCTTGTGAAAACCTCTGCTGCTGATCACGGCGATTTACTACACTGCTACACTCGGGGCAATTTTCAACTGATGGCAGTCTCATCCCTTGATCCCAGCAGAACCAAAAGAATGGGCAGTCCTAGTGTGGATTATATTGTTCTGGTTCATCCCTCTGTTCCTCATATCTTGAATATTTTTCTATCATGTCCGATGAAGTAATCCTTGACTTGTACCTTTGATGTCTCTCTCCATCGGCCTGGTTCCTTGATGATGACCCCGCATAGACCATATTTACGGGGAACGGGTGCCCATCTATCTTCATTGGCTTCTTGTCTTCAAACTTGATTCGTCCTTGCTCAACAGCCAACTGAATTTGTTGCCGAAAAACCTTGCACTCGTTAGTATGGTGCGATATCGCATTGTGCCACTTGCAATATTTCTTCTTCTTTAGTTCTTCGGCTGATGCAATCACGTGGTTTGGCGGCAATTGTATTTGCTTCTCTTGTAACAACAAGTCAAAGATTTTATCGGCTTTACCAACATCAAAATCATACCGTTCCTCCTTGCCGATATCTTTGACCCACGGGCATGATACTGACTTTTTGTTCCTGGCCCACTCCGCCAATCCAACTTCAGCATCGGATTCCTCATCATCTGAGTCCGTTGAATATACCTGAACCTGAGCAACCCTCCTCTGGTACTTATCCTTTTTTGCCTCTTGAAATCGGCTTTCATGAGCCGATACTGTCGATGTTTTACACCGGCAATAAATATATGGGGCTAGTCGGCGGATGTAAACTCGGTGGATTGCAAAGGAACACAGAGGGATTTTATACTGGTTCAGGCCCTCAATGTGAGGTAATACCCTACGTCCAGTTTGTATGTATTCCTTTGAGGATATACGGTGGTGGTTCTGATGAACTTATGTGCACCTGCCCTCATGGGGCGCCCTGCCTCCCCTTATATACTGGGGAACAAGGTTACAAGGTAGGAGTCCCCATCGGATTACAACTAGAAGATCTCCCCTTAGAGATATAACTCACCCTACTAGGACTGTATATTCCTTTCTATAGAAGGCGAAGTCTGCCGAATCTAGCTATATCTCTAATTACAAGGCTAGGCCCATCCTCTGTCCGAGTGGCCCATATGCTTGTCATGAGGTACCCGGGGCCCATGGCACCCACAGTAGCCCCCGAGACCTTCATAGTTGAGTCACAGCTGATGCCGAGTGCTCATCCTCCACGGTGAAGTCTTCCCGAGTGTATTGCTCCCGAGTGCTCTTTGTCTGAGTGCTACTTCTCCCGAGTCCTGCTTCATGTCAGCTGGCAGCGAGGCTATGAAGGGCTCCATGTAGATGTTGGAATAGTGTGCGCCGAATAGGCGCACCTATTAGGTGTAGCCCCCGACTTTGTGCTTAATTGTGAAAACAATTAAACATGAAGTCAAAGATCTTTAACCTTGTAGTCTTTCCCGAGTAGATTACTACTGGTACATGAAACTCTTCGGTATCATGTCAACCGGAATATAATTTATAGTCTTGCCGAGCAGGGAACTACTCGTATGTAGGACTCTTCGACTTCATGTCAGTCGGAATGTGTGTCTATAGTCTTGCCGAGTAGGATGCTACTCGTATATGAGACTCTTCAGCGTCATGTCAGCTGGAAAGAAGGGTTTATAGTCTTTCCCGAGTAGTATACTACTCGAAAATCAGACTCGTCAGCGTCATGTCAGCCGGGATGATTATTTATAGTCTTTCCCAAGTAATATATTACTCGAAAATTAGACTCGTCAGCTTCATGTCAGCTGGAAAAGGGTTTATAGTCTTTCCCGAGTGGCGTCCCATTCGGAAGTTAGACTCTTCAGCTCGTCAGCTGGAAGATTGTTTATAGTCTTTCCCGAGTAGTGCACTGCTCGAAGGTTAGACTCATCCGCGTCATGTCAGCGGGAATGAGAATTTTATAGTCTCTCCCGAGTAGTGTACTACTCGAAAGTTAGACTCATCCGCGTCATGTCAGCGGGAATGAGAATTTTATAGTCTCTCCCGAGTAGTGTACTACTCGAAAGTTAGACTCATCCGCGTCATGTCAGCGGGAATGAGAATTTTATAGTCTCTCCCGAGTAGTGTACTACTCGAAAGTTAGACTCATCCGCGTCATGTCAGCGGGAATAATGCTGCTCATGACAACTGGTGGCCACGCATGTAGGCCGAGTACCACTGTATGAAAAATAAATCCATTACGTGGTTAGGTGTACTCGAGAGAGATACCTACATCTCCAATTTTAATGAAGACCAGCTTGTGATCCCTGTAAGGATGTATCCTCGAGACCTGGTGGATAAGACAGATACCCAAACATATATGTTTAGCAATAAGGCTCTCATGAAGCATATCTGTTTACCTCATCGGTTCCTGTGGGTAGCACCAGCGCTATAATTTCAACTCAGCCTGCGGGCGGCCCACATGGAGCATGCTACTGTAGGAACTCATGTCTTGGTGGCTATTACCAAGTAAGTCGGCCTGAACCAACCTACCCAGCATAGCTCTATAGAAGTAGCATCCATCGCATGTCAGGATGAGTATGGCGGCGTTGGTAACCGCAATCAGCCAGAGGAATCCTCGTCTGCAAGTCTTTCCGACTTATGCTCCGGATGCATCTTGGTTGCCACAGACGCCTAAGTAGGTATATTGCAGAATCTGCTCGCTCTCCCCAGGTGTGACACGGTGCATGGGAACTCCGGATGTGCTTTGACGACATAGGTCTTCTCTGACTTCGGTAAAGCCGGATAAGGTACCCGAACCTAGCATTAGCGTAGGATTCGGCTGGCGACCCTCATGGGGCGTACCCTACTTAGCCGAGTAGTACACAGCCCCGACTGGCGCTGGAGGCCGGTTATTAGCTCGCATGGAGCGTAGCCGAGGAAGATGACGTCCCGACTGGCGCAAGTACTCAGTAAGTAGCCCTCATGGAGCATCCCGAGTGTATTTTGGCAGACTTGTCCAGCCCCCGAGCGTAGGAGATAGGCTCGCAGCCCTGAGTTCCTGTCACGCATATCCGGAGCTGGGCCTGCAATATAAAAATATCGGATGAGTAGCATCTGATGATGGAAATAATCACCCGAATAAAATGTATTTTACAATGTATGTAAATACGTGTTCTTCCTCTTTTTGATATTAATTTCCTCGAGTAGTTGACCCCTTACGTTTAAGCACTCTGCCCGACTAGTCATAGCCCCCTAGCGTCGGGAGTTGGCTCATGGCTCTTTCCCAGGCACGCGTTTTGGGTGACTTGAGTTTGTCTTACATGGAGCAGAGTTTCACGGATCGAGATTTATGCTACTCGAGTACTTTTGTAATCATTTAAGAGCAAAAACGGAAAAAAGTAAATGCGCAGCTTGTACACCTATTAGGTGTAAGCGGCTGCAGCATTAGCAAGGCCGAGTGAGGAGATGTTTATCAGAAAGCGACTTAGCTGTTCGGTATTTGGGAGTGGGGATGCCATCCTTGTGTTTGGGTTTGTGAGCCCCCGAGCATGTCACTTGTTGCTCCGATAATCCTCAGTTGTTGAAGGTCGAAGACGGTTGTGACCGACTGCCACAATAGAGCCGTCTGACTTGCGTTTGCGATTCCCAGCTTTAGTCGGGACCGCGTCGTCGGTGTCGTCCCGCTTCTTCTGTCAGGGTGACTTGTTGTCATCGAGGGCCTCGGCAACAGCGTGGGCCGAGTCGGCGTATTTGTTCGCCATGTCGAATAAAGCCTTGACAGAGTTGGGAGGCTTCCGAGTGAATTTGTCGATGAACGAGGTGTCTTTGACTCCTTTTCGAAAGGCGGCGATGACGACCTCATCCTTGACGTTCGGGATTGAGTTCCTCCTCTCAGAAAACCTCTTGATGAAGTCACGAAGAGACTCGTTCTTCCTTTGGCGCAACTGATATAGGTGGTACTCGGAAGATGGCCTCTCGTATGTTCCCTGGAAGTTGGTGATGAACCGTTCCCGGAGTTCTCCCCAAGAGCCGATTGATCGCTTTGGGAGTCCTGTTAGCCATGTCCTCGCTGAGTCGGCTAGAGCAACTGGGAGGTAGTTAGCCATGACTTTGTGATTTCCCCCAGCTGCTCGGATCGCCAGAGTGTAGATCGTGAGCCAGGACTCGGGATTGGTCTTGCCATCATATTTGTTGATGCCTGTAGGCTTAAAGCCGACTGGCCAGTCGACCTGTTGTAACTCCTGGGTGAAGGCTGGTATGCCTCCGTCTTCATGTGGACTCCGACCCCGACTACTGCGGCGAAACCGCTCGTGGTGGAGGCCGAAATGCTCGTTCTCGTCTTCCAGTTGGCGTTGCCCGTCTTCTTCTCGTTCGCGGCGCCGAGCATTGGTGTCCTGCCGAAGATCACGCCATAGTTGGCCTCGGAGATCCCGGTTGTCCCGACGGTCACTTCGACGTTGCCGGTTGTGGTTTGGGTTGCCGAGTGACGTTTGGCGTGACTCCGTGTTCAGCCGACTAGAGCCGGCCACTCGGCGTCGCTTTGAGGTAGACGAGACTGCCATTGGGGATGCCGACCGGTTGGTCGGTATGAGGGTATCTCCCGACTGTTGGTGCTGCTGACATGCAGCAGCGGTAAGCATGGCTTTTATCCTTGCGATCGTCGGGGTGGCCTGGTGATCAGGCCCAAGTTGGAGCGTGTCCAGTAGGGTTGCGGCGGCCACGATGTTCTGTTGTGGCGCGACGAAGACGTCGTGGTCGCCGACTTTTGTTTGGAGGGTTTGTTGCTGAGCGGTTCGCCCAGCCCTGCGTAGGCCGTCATTGCGGGCGTGCAGGCGTCTTGTTTCTTCCTCCTGTTGTTCTCGCAGACGGCAGGCCTCCTCCTCTTGTTGTTCGTGTAGTCGGCGTGATTCCTGAGTAGGAGTAGAGCCTTTGGATGCCATGAAGATTTCTCGTGGCGGGGAGAAGCTTGCCGAGCTGCTATCCGACTTAGAGTCGTAGTCCGACTGGAAGTCGGAGTCCGACTTCGAGTCGAAGTCGGGATGGTTGATGGGGATGAGTGTAACTCCGACCTCCCTAGATCCGATCTCGAGCGGCTCGGAGCCGTATCCGAGTCGAACTCCAGGGGATCGGGTTTGCCGCGTCGGATGTAGATTGTAGATATCCGCGACGTCGCCGAGTCCGAACGGGAAGTTGACGATCTCTTCCCTTCTCGGCCCGATCTCGGCCGGCTCAGAACCGAGTCCGAGTCGAACACTGGAAGGAAGAGTTGTCCCTGGACTCGGGCGTATTGGAGATCGCCGCAGCATGTCATCGAAGATTGCCGCAGCGTCGTATGGGCCGACTGGCGCGGAGTCAGCTGGTTCCTCGACCGGTTGGATCGGGTCCGCGTCGGCCTGGGTGAGATTGCCGATCTGGTCGGCGACGAAGTCGAGGCTTCTGAATGCGATTGTATCTCCGGGGGAGAGTTTGCCGCCGACGACTTCGGTTGCTGGATCCATCGAGCTTGTAGATGTAGATCGCGCCGAAGCCCCTACCTGGCGCGCCAACTGTCGATGTTTTACACCGGCAATAAATATATGGGGCTAGTCAGCGGATGTAAACTCGGTGGATTGCAAAGGAACACAGAGGGATTTTATACTGGTTCAGGCCCTCAATGTGAGGTAATACCCTACGTCCAGTTTGTATGTATTCCTTTGAGGATATACGGTGGTGGTTCTGATGAACTTATGTGCACCTGCCCTCATGGGGCGCCCTGCCTCCCCTTATATACTGGGGAACAAGGTTACAAGGTAGGAGTCCCCATCGGATTACGACTAGAAGATCTCCCCTTAGAGATATAACGCACCCGACTAGGACTGTATATTCCTTTCTATAGAAGGCGAAGTCTGCCGAATCTAGCTATATCTCTAATTACAAGGCTAGGCCCATCCTCTGTCCGAGTGGCCCATATGCTTGTCATGAGGTACCCGGGGCCCATGGCACCCACAGATACCTTCTGTACTAGGTGCGACAGGGATTCAAACTCTTGTGAAGAAAACCTCTCCTTAATCGGCGCCAGCAGACCCTGGAAAGCCAGATCGGCCAGATGCCCATCACTCAGGTTCAAACTATAACATCGGTTTCTGATATCCCGAAATCGCTGAACATATTCCGGTACTGTTTCATCTGGTCGTTGCTTAACCGATGTCAAATCAGACAGTCTCAACTCATGAATTCCAGCAAAGAAATATTTGTGAAACTGCTTCTCTAGATCGGCCCACCCCCGAACAGAATTAGGCGGTAATGAGGAGAACCATGTAAAAGCCGATCCAGATAATGATAGGGGAAAAAACCTAACCCTCAGGGCCTCTTCAGCCGATGCCTCCCCGCACTGTGCCAGGAATCGGCTGACGTGTTCTACTGTAGATGTGTTGTCCTGCCCTGAAAACTTAGAAAAATCCGGGACCCGGTATCGGTGTGGTAACGGAACTCTGTCAAACCACTCAGGATATGGGTGCCGATACATGAATGCTTGTTCCTTGGGCTTGATCCCGAATTGCTCCCTTACTATCTCTTCAACCCGTGCCGACAAGTCTTCTTCTCTTACATTCTCCTGTTGATACTGCTGATACTGTATCGGCGGGGTTGGTTGCCGATTCTGTCTGTTATACTCCCTCTGATAAGTACCTGGATCGGCTCCGCCTCCTAGATAATTTTGCTGATATCCTCCATAGTAGGCAGTCCAATGGTACCCAGCAGGAATATCTTGTTGCCCCCAGCCTGGTTCTGTGTAAACATATGCTCTGGTATATCTCTGTTGATGTTGTAAGCAATCTGAGTTGGTTCAACCTTTGGCGGGAGAAACACAGGACCCCGAGTTGGTTCTTGGGCAATTGATCCATCAATAGTCTTCTTGATGAGATTATGCAGTGTGTTTACCAAGACTCCCGACTGATTGATGAGCGCATGGTGAATAGCCTCATTAACCATCTCCTGCAAAGGCTTGATTGGTGGACTCTCGGGTTGTGTGCGGCTCGATTCTCCTACCAGTACTGGTTTTGGAAACTGAGACTTCTGAATCGGTCCTTGCCTTGTCATACTGAAGGATTCTAGGCACAGCTTCTGGAAATTCGTCATGGTCTGTTCAACTTGTTGTTTTTGTTCTTCAGTTAGATCTTCCATGGTGACTGGTATTACATTGTCTGTCTTGATCTCTTTCCCAGCCATATTGTAGGTTTGATTGTTAAACTTTGCGTTGAAACTTTGGGTTGAAACTTCGTGTCCCACCAGGCGTGCCAAAAGAGTGTTGACGCCGAAAACCTGCCGGGGCTCGTTCGGCGTCTGGGTGACACGCGAAGGCCTGGGAGATCTGCTTAACTCCAGTGCAGGTCCTAAAGTCTTGAGGTTCGTAGGCGTGCCAGTCAATTTGACCCTGTAATTGACAAGGAGAAAGAAATGTTAAATTCACGAGCCAATCGGCTGGAAGCCGGCTTGGACTCATCTCATTGGCCGATGGCCGATACGCACTGTAGCACTTATACATCGGCTTAGAGCCGATGATGGCAGGAGCAATAGCGTAATAATGCACCAGTATCATGCTAGCCGATCATCAAAGGAATACTCAAAAACCGGCTGTAAACTTGGTAAAATAAACAGGTATAATGCATAAGTAAATAAATCAAATAAATCCTAGCCGATCATAATTTAGTGTTACTGGTGTTGCCGTGAAGATATGCTTGTGCCCGGGCCCTTGCTTATATCGGCTTCTGGGGTCTTCATCCGCTGTCCGGGCCCGTACACTGGTCCTTACCTAAGCTCGTGCCCGGGCCCTCACCTGGGGTCGTGCCCGGGAACCTGCTTGTACTTGTACTTGGATCGGCAGAATAAACCCATCGGCTGGTCCTTAGCCGATTATAACAATAATACAGGAAAGAATATATAATAATGTATGAAATAACATAAATGATAAATAATTAATGAGCCAACCGACTACTGAACAGAGCGAGTATAAAATAAGACAATGAATAAATGTAGTCGGCTTTAACAGATAACTTATCGGCTAAGCACTCCGATAACACCATCGCACAACACCATCGGCTCATCAAGAGTAAAGCTATTATCGTCAGTCTAGTAGATCGGACCCAACCGTTGCAGCACAGACCAACAATAATAGCGATACTTCAATAGGCCGATAGATATAATGCGATCGTGATGAAGATAACTTACCGGCTATGTACTCCGATAAGACGCCTGCACACAAAGCATCGGCCTAGCAGGACCGACTTATCACTAGCAGTTCAGTAGGTCGGACCTAACCGATGCAGCACGAACTGATGATAAATCGCTCCCAGTAAGCCGATACGATCTATGCACGCGTGATGTGATATACCTAATCAATCTATGAGGTCAAACTAAACTGATGCAGCCATAGATAAAGTAAATATATCGTGGTAAGCCGACTACCATAAACCGACTAGAATATCGGACCTAACCGAGGAAGTCCTAGCCGATAGGTAGCCGGGGTGACGAGACTTACCCTCTCGCAGGAGTTCGGACCTAACCGATGCAGCCCGGCTCGAGAAGCAGGATCCCGTCGAAGTGGTGGCGATGCGCCGAAATTTGTATTGATCGTTGTGATGATTTACAAGGTCCCTGGGCATACGTATATATACCCCGAGTTGACATAGTCTTGATAGGACACGATACATGATTTCCTATCCATAACAGAAAACGCTAACTAATCCTGACCGGACACGAGGTCAGGTTTCCTAAAGATAAACATCTGCCTAATTAATATGTACTGCAATTTCTCCTTTGACCGAATCTAATACAGGGCCTTACCAAATTTTGGCGTTAACACAGGGTTACAAAGTAGAAGTCCCGATCGAACTACGACCAAGGGATCTCCTCCTAGAGATATAACTTGCTCGACTAGGACTGTATCTTCCTTATCGTACAGGGTTAAGTCTACCGAGTGCTATCATATCTCTAATTACAAGGCTAAGTCCATTCTCTGTTCGAGTGGCCCATATGCTTGTCATGAGGTACCCGGGGCCCATGGCCTCCACACCTTTGATCGCCGCGATCACCCTTCGCTGGTCGTCTGGGGCGGCCTCGATTTGCAAGGGCCTATTTTCTTTTGGCTGGTCCGCTGCTTCATTCCTCCCCCCATGCGCTGGCCAGCCTGGGGAGCTGCTGACCCTGGCCACTGCATATTTCGACACTGCTCAGTGGTGTGCGATGCCTTGTCATGGAAGGCATAGAACTTGTCCTTCTCCCTCTTTGGCCTCTTCCGCATCAGCGGGCCTTACGTATTTTTGAAGTTTTGTCGAGGGCGTTAACCTCTTCGACTTTCATCACCTACTTCCCCTTTTTGTTTCTAAACTTTTTCAGGCTGATTGCGGCCACTGCTGAGCAGTCAACGGTCATGCTTGACTGACTATAGCCACACCTTGGGTGTTCTCTAGATTATGTTCAACATAGATCTCATTCCTTCGCTTGGTGTCTTCTTTGCCTCAAGCATAACCGTCTATTATCTGGAATAACTCGTCCATAGTCTTCGGTTATTTTCTTGTTATTTTTTCAATCAATGGGCCTATGAGGAGGCCAGTTGAAGCGGTGTTGATGGCCGATGTTTCAGTGATTGTAACACCCTGAAAATTTTAATAATAAAAATCAGTAAAATTTTGAACTTTTTAAAACTTTTGCATCACGCTGGATGTTATTGTTGTTAGTGCTTGCTAAAACCATAAATCGTCGCAATGGAAATTAAATTGAAGTCCTACATCTAAGTTGAGAATTATGACCTACAAGAATATTGCATCTATTTCATAATTATAAAAACACATGAAAACCACCCAAACAATGACAAGATAATTATTGTTTGTCATCATATGAAAATACAATCAAATATTAAATATTAGAGTCCATGTTGAAAGCCTAATTTTGATTTCAATAAACTATGACAACCAAAGGGCAATCCAAGTTAAATAAGAGGAATCCAAATCATGATCATATGTTCTTGAATTAAAGTTGAATAAACAAAAGGCATAAGATTCATCCATATATAATACATGGTCATGCAAACAAACCTAGCCAATATGTAAAAATCTCCATAATGGTCCTCCTAGAATATTTAAACCAATGTCCAGATATTCAATCAAGTCTCAAATTACAAAAAGAAGGCTTATTGGGTATTTTCCCAAAAATAAATGGAGCATTCTTTTGAGAAATAAATCCACAATTCAAATTTAAAGATTTATGTTCTCGATTCTACTCCTTCCTATTGCAGAGATCCACCCCATTGCATCAACCCCTCTTTGATTTCTTTTTCCTATACAAATCAAATTGAATTCCATTTATGCCATGTGAATTGTCATAAAAATAAATTGTGTCATTACATATATGTAATGGTCTTATGGGAATATTTAAATCAATATTCAAAAATTGCATGAAGTCTCAAAATACATAAATTCGTATAATAGGGATCAACCCAATTTAAATTGAAGATATTCCGTGTGAGAGAAAAATCAATAGGTTTGAATTCAAATAATATTTGAATTCTCAAAATACAAATTTCAAACCACAGCACTGCATCTTATATACAAGTGTCAATTGTCATTTGCAGATTAGCCCCCTTTTTGTTTCTATTCAATTTTCCCTGTTAATCTCAAAAATCAGGAATTGCACTGTTCATTGCACACCAACTGTTCGATCTAATCCCAGCCAGGCCGAACACACCAGCAAGCCGCTGCTGCAGCCAACCGAGCCATGTTGCCTCCTCTCTCGTGCTGCAGCTGCAACCAAACCAAGCCGCGACACTTCCCTCGGCCCGGTCCGCAGCAAGCCCCGCACGTCCCCGCCCACGGTATTGTGCCATCTACGCCGCATCATGGTGCCAGCCGTGAAGTCCTGGAGATACACTGCACCACACCCGGGTTCCCCGCTGGAAACTCGTCGCATCCACGGTTTTCCGCGGCCCCTGTCGCATCCCAAGTTTCCACGCGGCGCCAAGCACCGTTGCCTCCCCGCTTATCCACGCCGCGCCGCGCCAAATCCATGCAGCGCGCCACGGCGCCCTGGCCACTGCTGGCGATGCTAGCCCACCTCGGCGACGTCCCGTCACCATTAAACCGCTTCTAGCTTCACCCGGTTTTCCACAGTAGGGCACTCGATTGCCCGGAGACCTGCGCACCTCAGCCATTCACAGACCGTTGTGTGTCGACTCTAATCCCCTAGCCACCACTGGCGTCTCATCAGCCTATTCCCTAACCCCGCCATGCCTTAGCTCGGCTAGACACCAGTCGTGAGGTGGCGAGCTTATCTTCTCAAGCCAGCTTCCATGCAGCCAAGCCTCATCCTCGGCCCCTATAAAAGGGCACCAGTGATCTCGCCGAACCCCTGCCCAATCTCTCTCCCTCTCCCTCCCTGAGGCCAGAACCTTCCGTCGAACACCCCGCGTGCATACCCGCACCACCGGTAGAAGCCGCTGCCACCGGAGCAGATCACCGAAGGCCGCGTTCCCGACGTCTAGGAGGCCGAAGAAGCCAAGAAGGAGCATCGAGCCGTATTCCCGAAGTCCAAACATTTCCTCGAGCATCTTGCGTGCGCACCGGCGCCATCTTCCCTGTGACGCGTCGTCACAGTGCTCTGCTTCACCTCGCCGCCGCTGAGAACCGCCGAACTCCACCGTTGCGTCGCCTTCCGGTGAGTCCTCGCACCAGAATCCTCCTCTCGGCCTGTAGAAGCTATATCCCCGACCAATTTTGCCGATTAGAAGCCGTAGACACGCCGCCCCGAGCTCCATTGCTCCGCCGTCGAGCTCGCTGCGACATACCATCCCGGCGTCGCTCCCGTCCAACTAACGCCAGTAATCGCTTCCCTGGCGATGACATATACTTCCCAGCAGCTCTGCCCCGATGATGGCTAGCCGCCTCATCGCGCCGCCCGCCCGTGTGCCACCGCGCCCCGCCGCTGCTAGCTGGGGGTTGCCGGATGTCCGCCGCACCTTACCTAGCCGCCGCCGAGCCGCCGCCATCCCTCCCCTAGCCGCGCCCCAGCCGCGCTCGCGTGGCTTCAGCCCTGTACGGAGGTAGAAGAAGACTCCCACCCTGTATCGCTGACAGACCAGGCCCGCAAACAGTGCCAGTTTTTAATTTCCCGAATTAATTCAAATTTGAATCTTCTTTTGGCTATAACTCAGTCATCCTAATTCCAAATTGAGTGACACTTGAACCTAAATTCATATAAATTCAAGACCTTTACAATAATATATAATTCATAATTTAAATCACATATATTTTATAGTCATAAATTAAATAAACATTCGATGGTTAAATAATAATTATTCCATAAGGTGTTAATAAATAAATCATATATGTGCAGTAAACCAGTTTTGCATATATTTGTCTCTAACACATTCTATCAATAGGGAAGCCATGTGAACCAGAAGACATATTATTTCCAAATTAATTCAAGCATAGGAAACTCCCAAGTGTCGTTAATATTTTATGTCCATATATAATTAAAGTCCATAAATTCTAGAATATCCTAATAATTCTTTGGCCTTCTAATTGAGATATAAAAAAATATTAATGCACCAAGATCATGCCTAACCTTGCATATTGGAATAAAAGGATTACATAACTATTATATCTAAATCATATAACCCAATGATTAATACAATATCCCATTGCGTGAAATGACCATACAATTTCCTAATGCCCCAGTAAATAATAAATTCTTAATATATAATCCTCAACTCATATCTACATGGTACACCCAATTCGAGTTGTATAATACCTCAATAATCTATTCTTAAAATATTGACCTAAGGATTGTTTAACAAACATAAAAATTTAGATAAATATTGAAAAAACCATGGTACCAGATAATTTTGGACTGACTGTTAATTTAATATCATTTATTTATACACATCCTATGATAATATTTGTAGTGGAATAAACACATTATCAACTAGCTTATTTAAGCCGCGCGCAAAACGAGAAACGTCATTAGCATGTGATTAATTAAGTATTTACTATTAAAAATTTGAAAAATGGATCTATTTGCTTTTTTAGAGTTACTTTCATATAGAAAATTTTTGCAAAAAACACACCGTTGATCATTTTGGGAAGCGTGCGTGCGGGAAACGAGGGCAATAAGCCAACCCACATAAGCACTAAAGAACAGGGTGTAAGTTAACCTACAGAGCATCATGATCCTTGTCATCTCTTATAATGACAAGTGAAATCCTTCATGAATGAATAAAATCTATAAACCCAAATTTCACATAATTAATAAATGCCAGTGATGAAAGAAATATAAAAGGAGTTATCTAAATCCCCTAATGATAAATCACCCAAGTATTTGTAATACCATACTTGATCATGAACCTTCCTATTAGATCTGCCTTTTAGTTATCATATACATGCCTAGATAAATCCTTGAGCCAATATAAACCCTTAGCGCATAGCCTTTATTTTTGGTTAGAGGCTAGTTTAGCCATGATCTTCCTAGTAGCTAAAACAAAACCTTGGTTATCTAGATACATCCGTGCATTCCACCAGTTTGCCTAGCTCAGCCACCATGAAAGCTAGAAATATTGAGCCTTAGGGCATAAGCTCCCTTTCTCCCTTGATGCTTAACCTATAAGCAGTCTTAGCTCCCAAGCTACTCCAAACTCCTTGGCCTACATAGGAGTAGAAGCCAGTATTCAAGACCTCATGGCATCTTAAGAATCATTAGCCTTAGAAGTGTGTGAGCGACCCTTGATTGCATCTGGATGTTATTTGAATATTGGTCTTTTCCGCGTTCTATGGAATCCATTTGCGCTAGTCGAGAGGCAACGTGTGTGGCTTCCAAGAGGTGAAGGTTGATCAAGATTTGTTATGAAGAATAAAAACTATCTTGAGCAGGCAAGTCACCACTCACCCTTTGAGAATATTGATCCCATTTGCGAAATTGTTTTGTTTACAAATAAAGTTGCATGCAATGAGGAATATCCCAATTGATATTATGCTATGCCTTTGATTATTGTTGCCATGCTCCCTTGTACCCCTTTATTATGTATGAGTCCCTAGTCAAATATGATAATGCTTAGTAGTTCTTATTTAGGTGCATACTATACTCATGCTTTATCAAATGCTTTATGCTTGGGCAATCACCTAGGGAGGGTGATTGATGTCGATGTTTTATATCAGCAATAATAATATGGGGCTACTCGTGAGACCTAAACTTCATGGACTGCAAAGGAACACGAGATAATTTATCCTAGTTCAGACCCTCGAGGTGAGGTAATCCTTACTTCTAGTTGTTGTGTATTGCCTTTGAGGTTTCTCTGATGAGATTGTGTATGGTGTTCTTCTCTTGCCCCAGGGGGCTCCTCGCCCCCCCTTATAAACCGAGGAGGCAAGGTTACAAGGTAGAAATCCTAGTCGGATATGACCAAGAGATTTTCTACTAGGAATACAACATACCTGACTAGGACTATATTCTTTCCTTATTGTATAAGGTAATATTCACCGAGTCCTGTTGCATCCCTAATTACAGGATTGGGCCTATCCTCCGTTCGAGTGGCTAGAAAGCGTCTCATGAGGTACCCGGGGCCCATGTCCTCCACAGTAGCCCCTAAGACCTTTATAGTTAAGTCACAGCTGGTGCCGAGTACTCATCCTCCTTGGTGAAGATTTCCCAAGTGCCTTGCTCCCGAGTACTCATCGTCTGAGTACCTCTTCTCCAAGTTCCGCTTCATATCAGCTAGCAACAAGGCTATAAAGGGCTTTATAGAAAAATATGAATAGTATGCACTGAGTAGGCGCTCCTATTAAGTGTAGCCCCTAACTTTGTGCTTAATTGTGAAATAATTAAACATAAAGTCAAAGATCTTTAACCTTTAAGTCTTTCCCGAGTGGTATATTTCTTAGAAATTGGACTCGTCAGCATCATGTCAGCTGGAAATACTTTTGCTCAAGGCAATTTTAGCTAAGCTTGTAAGCCGAGTACCACTTCATGGATTTTTACCCAATATGTGGTGAGGTGTTCTTGAGAGATACCTGCATCCCAATTTTAATGGAGACCAGCTATTGATCCTTATAAGGATATATCCTCAATACCTATCAAATAATTTAGATATCTAAACACATGTGTCCAGCAGTTAGGCTTAACATGAAGCATATCTGATTATTCTGATTGGTTTCTATAAAATAGCATATGTAGTGTGATTTTAACACAGCCAACAGTCAGCCCAATAGGACATGCTATTTAGAAATTCATATCTTATGGCCCATTACCAAGCTAGTCGGCCCAAACCCACTAACTCGGCACAGGCCTTATAAAGCAGCGAGAGAGAGAAAAGATTCCTCTTTCTCCCCCAATCTGCAGAATCCCTTTGTCTTCCCAAAACCGCGCCCAAATTTTGCGCCTCCGCCTCGCTAGGGTTCATGCTACTCACGCTCCTGGCTTGAGACCCACTAAGATCTGCCTCCTAGCGTCGATTCCTAGTGCCCTAGAGCTTCTCCACCCAATTCCTATTCTCCAGCAATGCCAAGGGCCCCCTTCGAGATCCCTGATATGTCTTTCAGAGTTTGGCCGGTGTCGGATTGCGGCACGGTGAAGCTATGGATTTTGGAGAAGAGAATGATTCTTCAATAGCAAGAGATCATCAACTGGCGTCCAGCCGAGGGTGAGTCCGTCCCCGCTCCAAACCCGGGTGAAACTGTGGCTTTTACTTCGTTCTTTCATCGCGGTTTGGCATATTCGTCCTCGGATTTTCTCTGCCGCCTCCTTGCTTTCTACCAGATCGAATTGGTGAATCTTAATCCCAACTCCATTCTTCAAATTTCTATTTTTGCCACTCTTTGTGAAGCTTTTCTGGGGGTTAAGCCCCATTTCAATCTCTTCAGATACCTCTTCCACATTAAGCCCCAGCCATCCAAATCCAAAATCCAAACCATCGGGGGGGGGGGGGGGCAGGCCTTCAGGTCAGGAATGAGATGAAGAGGGCCTATCTCAATGTCCCCCTAAAACTTCTCTCAAGGGGTGGCACCAAGAGTGGTTCTACTGCTTGAATCTGGAACCCTCTCTTCCCCCTTTCACAGGCAATCCTCCAACTGTCCTGGAGAGCTGGTCCTCTATGCCATCGCACAAGGAAATGGGGCAGGTCTACCAGCTACTGGAGAAGATCGATTTGCTGAAGGGGAAAGGGTTGACTGGTCCCTGAGTGGCAAGGTGTTTTCTGAATCGCCGAACTAGACCACTGAAGGCCAGGAGCCATTTCATGTTCGACCACCAAGGCAAAAACGATCCGAGCCGAGAATATTCCGACTTCGTTGACAAGAATAAGGCCACTGACACTTTGTTGGGCTTCTTTGTCAATGGAGTTATGGAGACTGAAGACGAGGAATGAGCCCCCAAGCCCTACTGCAAGGGCAGGCCCTGGCCAAAGGTAACTTGCTATGCTGCTGTGAATTTGATATCCATCTGTGATGAATGCCAGAAGGTTGTCCAGCTTTGCAGTGTGTAATAGATAATATCCAAATATCTGTAGGACTATGAAGAATTTGATTCTGATTCCCAAGAACAGTCGGCCGTGGGATCTAGGAAACGCCCAACCAGCCCTTCTGCCGCCCAACCCTGTCCCAAGAGGGCTAGGAAAAGACCAGCAACTGACCAGGGCAAAAAAAAAGGATGTGTCGAGTAAGACCCCTGGGAGCCTAACGATCAGGGACACCAGCAGCACCGCCCCAGGCCTTCTAGCCCCAGGACAACACCACTGAGTGCCACCAACCCCTAGCCAGTCGCGTTTGGCACAGCACCGATTAGGCCAAGCTCACCTCTGCCGACTGCCATGCCGATAAGCCCAACAGCCGGTACTTCTCTACCGCTGAGCAGGCTATCCAGCCCCACGCTGACCTCGTCCACCCCTAGTGCACCGGGGTGGAAATTTAGAACTTCCAAGAGGTATGAAAATCTTCAATCTTCAAAGAGACTTGAACATTCTTGCAATATCTTGAAGGTTGTATGTTTTCTGCAGGAAGCCAAGTGACGTTGACCCTAGATCCTGCCCCAGCTAAGCCCGAAACAGCTACGCCACAGGCCGAGTTGGAGATCACCCCAGCCCCTGAAGCCGAAGTGAACCCGCCAGCCGAGCCACAAGTGCCAGCCAGCTAGGATGCCGCGATTGAATCCCTAGTCCCTGAGCCCACCAAGGAAGCCGTGCCGCCAGTCGAGCCAAGACCCAGGATTCCATCGCCTCCGCTATCGTCATCTTCTGATGAGGGCAATCTCCTCAGACTCGAAGCTCCCCCACAGAACTTTCCCCAAACATTTTATTGGGTTACTCCAGAGGGGGAAGCGGAAAGCTTTGAGCATGACGAGTAGGCGGCCCAGAGAGAAAGAGTCAACTTGATGTACACCACCATCGCCACGTCAAAGGGGATCCTGGTACATAGTCGATCTTGTTGTGTTTGCTGATTGGTGATTCCTTAGAGTTTTGCATCCTTGTTGTTTGTCTTGCTTGACTTCGATACTTCTTGAGCAGAAGGTGGTCGATCGGTCAGAGAAGATGGGCAAAGACCTGACCGAACTCACCCCTTAGCTTACTCAACTCCTACATCTCCAAACTGCCAAGGAAAACCTGGAGAGATCCAGCAAGGAGAGGGAGGAGTGGTTGAGGGGGTCGATGGATAAGCTCAGGGATGAAAACTGGGCCTAGGATGGGACAATCAGAAGTAAGAATCCCTTTTTGTCGATGTTTTACACCGGCAATATGATTATAGGGCTACCCAGCGGATGGAAACTCGGTGGATTGCAAAGGAACATGGGGATATTTTATACTGGTTTAGGCCCTCGATGTGAGGTAATACCCTACGTCCAGTTGTGATGTATTCCTTTGAGGATTTGTGTCGTTCTGATGAACTCTTACCCTCAGGGGGCGCCATGCCTCCTCTTATATACTGGGGAACAGGGATACAAAGTAGGAGTCCCAGCCGGATACGGCCAAGAGATTTACTTTTAGGGATACAAGTTACCCGACTAAGACTGTATATTACTTATCATACAAGGCAAAGTCTGTCGGGTGCTACTATATCTCTAATTACAAGTCCTGGCCCATCCTCTATCTGAGTGACCCATATGTTTATGATGAGGTACCCGAGGCCCATGACCTCCACAGTAGCCCCTGAGACCTTCATAGTTGAGTCATAGCTGATACCGAGTGCTCATCCTCCATGGTGAAGATTGCCTCCCGAGTACTCTTTGTCTGAGTGCCTCTTCTTCCCGAGTCCTGCTTCATGTTAGCTAGCAGCGAGGCTATGAAGGGCTTCATGTAGATGTATGAATAGTGTGCGTCGAATAGGCGCACCTATTAGGTGTAGCCCCAACTTTATGCTTAATTGTGAAAACAATTAAACATAAAGTCAAAGATCTTTAACACTGTAGTCTTTCCCGAGTAGTATACTACTGGTATATGAGACTCTTCGGTATCATGTCAACCGGAATATGATTTATAGTCTTTACCGAGTAGCATGCCACTCGTATATGAGACTCTTTAGCTTCATGTCAGCTGGAAGGGGTGTTTATAGTCTTTCCCGAGTGGCGTCCCACTCGGAAGTTAGACTCCTCAGCGTCATATCGGCTGGAAAAAAATATTTATAGTCTTTCCCGAGTAGTGCACTACTCGGAAGCTAGACTCTTCAGCGTCAGCTAGAATAATATTGCTCATGGCAACTGTTGGCCAAGCATGTAGGCCGAGTACCACTTTATGAAATTAAATCCATTGTGTGGTCAGGTGTACTTGAGAGATACTTGCATCCCCAATTTTGATGAAGACTAGCTTGTAACCCTTATAAGGATATATCCTCAATACCTGGTGGATAAGACAGATACCCAAACACATATGTTCAGCAATTAGGCCTTCATGAAGCATATCTGTTTATCTCATCGGTTCCTGTTGGTAGCACCAGCACTACGATTTTAACACAGCCTGCAAACGGCCCAAATTGAGCGTGCTACTATAGAAACTCATATCTTGGTGGCCCAATACCGACTATGTAGGCCTAGGCCCACGAATCAGAAACGGAGAGAGAGAAGATTCCCTCATCTTCTCCAATCCTCTAATCGTTTCGTCTTCCAGCTTCCGCACCGAAATTTTGCCTCCCGCTTCGCTAGGGTTCGCCATTGCTCGCTCTTCCCCACTGAAACTCGAGCGATTCCGCTCCTCCTCATCCATTCCAAGCCCCCGACAGCCTTTTCCCCAAATCTCCTCACCCCCAGCCATGCTGAGAGCGTCGGAGATCCTAGAGGTGACCAATGAGGCGTGGCCGACTTCAGATTGCGGTTGGTCCAAGCTGGAGCGATTGGAGAAGCAGTTGAAGTTGCAGAGCCATGATGTCATCCACTAGCGTCTGGCTGAAGGGGAAACGGTTCCGGAGCCCCAAGAGGGTGAGACCATCATTTTCGCCTCTTTTTTCCACCGGGGTCTTTCTCTTCCTTCTTCCGAGTTCTTTTGCCAGCTTCTCGCTTTTTATGAACTCAAGTTGGTGAATCTGAATCCCAACTCGATTCTACAAATCTTCCTTTTTGTGACTCTCTGTGAGTGCTTCCTGGGTGTGGAACCCCATTTGAATCTCTTTAGATATTTGTTCCATATCAAGCCCCAGCCCTCCAAGAATAAAATTCAAGTAATTAGAGGGGCTGGCATCCAACTTAGGAACGAGATGAAGAAGACTTATATCAATATCCCTCTGAAATCTTCTCTCAAAGGCTAGCATAGGGAATGGTTTTACTGTTTCGATCTTGAGCCAAGCCTTCCCCCTTTCATGGGTTTGCCCCCGGTGGTCATTGCCAAGTGGTCATCTCTGCCCACCTCTAAAGAAATGGGGCAGGTTCACAAACTTGCTGGTAGGATTGACAAGCTGAAGAAAGCCAGGTTGTCTAGTCCATGAGTGGCCAGACATTTCTTGACTCGGAGCATGAGACCACTGAAGCTGAGGTGCCACTTCGGCTGGGACTACAAGGGAAAAGGTGATCCCAACCGGGAATATGCTGATCTGATAGACAAGTACAAGGTGATCGACACCCTGCTGGATTTCTTTGCCAGCGGGGTGGTCGAAACTGAAGATATAGGGCGATCTGTGGCAGCTTACAGCCAGAAAAGGCCGCGCCCAAGGGTAACCTTTGCCGATGTTGTCTTGTAGTTCATTTGTTGTGAATGCCTACAGATATATGCCTAGATTGGCTCCAGAATGTGTAAAATATATATTGTTGAACTGCTTGCAGTCATATGAGGAGTTTGATGATGACTCCCGAACGCTGTCGGCCATGAAGTCGAAAAAGAGGCCGAGAAGTCCTTCCGCTGCCCAGCCCGACTCCAAGAGAGCGGGGAAGAGACCTATTGTAGATCAGGGCAAGAAGAAAGTTATGACGCCGAGTGCCGCAGCCGGGAGTCTGAAGATAAAAGACACCGCCGGTATAGCCCCCAGGCTGCTGAGTCCTAGGCTAGGACCGGCGCAATCGAGCTTTTCATCATCGAGCCCAATACGAGTGCTGCCGAGTACAAGGCCAAGTCCAGCGTTGCCAGGCTTAGTACCGTCAAGCCCAAGAATGGCGGTACCGAGTACTCGGGCACCCCAGCCAGCCACACCGCGAGCGGGGCCGACTAGGATAGAATCTCTGCCACCGACCACCGTGCCCTCAGGCCCGATAGCCAGCGGCCCTCCAGCGCCCACCTCTAGATCACCCGCACAGTGGCTCAAGTTCTCCAAGAGGTAAGTTGCTCTGGGTCTTCTGGAAATCTTGTTTGGCATGGTAGCATATTGATGTTTTGACTCGTTATGTAGGAAGCGAGCAGACATTGATCTCAAGGAGACCGCTCCGGCTACCCTCGTTGTTGAGCCAGCCCTAGCCGAGCCAGCGCTGGCGAGCACACCTGTTGAGCCAGTGACGGTCCCAGTTGTAGAAACTGAGACCGTCTCGACTGCAGGGCCACTAACGCCAGCCGACCAAGGGGCGGTTGTCGGGGATGCCGCTCTAGTCCCTGAGCTAGCCCCCGAGGCTCCAGAGGCTGCCGAGGTGAGGGCTAGGACCCCGTCACCATCCTCATCGCCGTCGTCTTTGTCGTCGTCGTTGTCATCGTCGTCGTTGTCGTCACCGCCTTCAGAGAGGCCGGATCTCCCTAGGCTCGAAGCGCCTCCCCGCAAGTTCCTGAGGACGTTCCGCTGGACGGCCCCCAATGGAACCGCAAGGAGTTACAAGCATGACAAGGTCGCGGCAAAAAAGGAGCGTGAAGACTTGCTTCGCGCCGCAATTGCCACGTCCCAGGGGATTAAGGTATGAATCTCGTCATATTGGAATCTTGGTAGTCCCTCTTGCACGAGTGTTTTGACGCTTGACTTCGCCTCGCACTGTTTCTCCCCGAGTAGAAAATGGTTGACTGCTCGGAGAGGATGAACGAGGTCCTGATCTGGGTTGCCCCCAAGCTCCAAGAATTGGACCAGCTCCGGGTTTTGAAAGCCGAAGTAGAAGGGCATAGCCAGGAGAGGGAATCTTGGCTGAGGGAGGCCATTAATCAGCTCAGGACCAAGAATTGGGACCAAGCCAAGAAGATTGGAAGTAAGTTTCTAGAATGTCTCCCTGACTGATCCCTTAGTATATTTCTCTAGCTGTGTTGTTCTCCGACTGCCCAGTTGTGTCTTGACTGCCATGCTGAGTGCTTGACTATTATGATGTGCAGCCCTTGAAGCCGAGCTGAAGGCCTGAACAGAGTGAGAAGTCTAGCTAAAGGAGGCTGAGAAAGCCAAGGCCGGGCTCAGAAAGGACAAGTCCGACCTGACAAGGGCCATGGCCGAGCTTGAAAAAGAGAAGGCCGACTTGAAGAAGGCCAACGCCAAGCTCGAGAAGGAAAAAGTAGAACTGAGAAGGCCAAAGCCAAGTGGGAGGCCGACTACGAAAGTAAGTCTCTGCACTGACAATGATCTTAACCAATCCATTAAGTACTTCGTCTGTAGTTTGTCTAACAAATTTACTTGTCAGTGAACCCGGGTAGCTGCTAGAGCCAATGCCCAAATCCAATTCTAGGCTTTTGCAGAGTAGATAAAAGTTGTTAAGGAGTCATGGGAGATCCTTGCCGAGTTCGTGAAAGGGCTCCTTGATGTGATGGATCCTCGTCATGTGGGAACCAGCTCCAACATGGTGTCTCAGGTGCAGGCGCGCCTTAACGAAGCACCGAGTATCCTAAAGAGGTACTCGGATGAGCGTACTGTTGTCGGCGTGGCCCAAACTCTGGCAATGACCAAGTCCATCTACCCCAGGGCAGACATTGAAGCCATCGATGAGGGATTCACTGAGGAGACGACACCTGAGGAGGCGCTATAGCTGATAGCCAAGGCGAGGTTGACTGTAGAGGTGATCACCCGAGACCTAGGTATGTAAAAACAGTCCATCATACAGTCGGTGTATATGAATTTTTGTAAAGACATGTGTAAATATATGTGCAATGCCGCCAAGCTCTGAATTATTACTCAGTTGTCATTAGCTTTACCCGACTATATAGTCTACGCCGAGTTAGTCTATAGGGACTTAATAAAATTGTTCACCGCAGAAAGCTATACTCGAGCAAACATAACAAAGTCGTTGCAAAACTTCATAACTTAAGTAAAACAGGCTTGTATATTATTGACAAAGCACATATAATACGTGCAGCCCCCGACTCACTACTCAGTTGGAACAAGCGGCGTAGTGAGTCAAAGAAAAACTGTACACATGGAATGTATAAAACTCAGGTATAGAAAGGACATAGCTGTTCTATATTCCATGAGTTGCTGATGAGGGCACCGTCTTCGGTCTTCAGTCGATAGGCGCCTAGCTGAGTAACCTCAGCGATAATGAACGGCCCTTTCCAAATTGGGGATAGTTTATGCCTGTCTTTGGTGGTTTGTATTTTTCTCAAGATGAGATCTCCGACCAAAAAGGCGCAGCCACAGACATTGCGGTTGTGATAATGACGCAGGCCTTGAAGATACCTTGCCGACTGGATTGCTGCGGTATCCCTTGCTTCTTCCAACTGATTTAATTCGACCAATCAGGTATTGTTTGAGATGTCATCTGAGTAAGCTTGAACTCACGGAGAGCCGAACTCTAACTCGGTTGGTAACACAGCCTCGGCACCATAGACCAGAAAGAAAGGGGATTGCCCTGTTGTTCGATGAACCATGGTTCTTAAAGATCAGAGAATAGATGGGAGTTCTTGTACCCACCGGCCTGCATATGGTTGTAGTCGGTTGAATATCTTGGCCTTGATACCTTGTAAGACCATGCCGTTGGCACGTTCAACCTGCCCATTGCTCTGCGGGTGTGCCACATACGCATAGTAGATCTTGATGCCAAAGTCGTCATAGAAATCTTGAAACACGCCACCCGTGAACTAGTACCGTTGTCCGTGATGATGCGGTTAGGGACCCCGAATCGGTATAATATACTCATGATGAAGTCCTTTGCTCGTGCCGCTGTTATGGTAGCAACGGGTTTTGCCTCAATCCACTTCGTGAATTTATCCACTGCGACGAACAAGTGTGTGAACCCTCCTGGCGCTTTCTTGAAAGGCCTGACCATGTCAAGCCCCCATACTGCAAAGGGCCAAGAGATTGGGATTGTTTGGAGTTCTTGGGCTGGGAGATTGGTTTGTCTTGTGTAGAACTGGCATCCCTCGCATGTGCGAACAATGTCTTTAGCGTCTGTTACTGCTGTTGGCCAGAAAAATCTCTGCTGGTAAGCGTTTCTGATTATCGTCCTAGATGCGGCATGGTTGCCGCATATGCCCGAGTGGATCGATTGCAGAATCTGCTTGCCCTCCTCGGTGGTGACACAACGCATGAGGTCCCCGGATGCACTTCTTCGGTACATGTCTTCTCCGACGACTAGGAAACTCTTGCTTCGATGTTTGATCTGTTAACTAAGCTATGTTCTTGTGTGTAGTCTCAGAGAAAAAAAGGAAAATCCATATTTAATATGATCATCCGATATTCTTTTTTGTTGAATAATCCATGGATAGTGTTTTTCTTCCATATATTTCTTAACTCACTTAACTCTCTATCAATGATCTTCGGGAAAATAAAACAGGTGGCTTTTCATACTGAGCTTGTATCTGTAGTTCAGATATAGCTAATTCACATTATGCTTTAGCTTCTCTGTGACAATAAAACATGCCCTTCATTTCTGGTGTCAGTTTTGTTTTCTAAGAGTTATCTTGGTGTCTTTGAAATCACAGATTGATATAAGACGAGCTAATAATACAGAGATCATGTTAACTAAAATCAAAATGCCACTCCCTGATATGATGGTAAGGCATCTTGCATTTCTTTCTTGCCTTTCTTTGGCCAATTCATCTGCAGCATCATTGTATTGTCGTAAGACATGTGTTATCTCCAGCCCGTTGAACTTGTTTTCCAGCTTCTGGACCTCTTGACAGTATACCACCATTGTGTCGTCGAGACATGTCCAGTCTTTCATGACTTGGTTTACCATGAGTTGAGAATTACCTCGCACAACTAGTCGGCGGATGCCTAGTGATATAGCAATGCGGAGTCCGTGGATAAGTGCCTCGTACTCGGCGACATTGTGGGAAGCCGGGAAGTGGATTTGGAGGACGTACTTGAGTTTTTCGCCACTAGGGGACGTCAGTACGACGTTGGCCCCGGCACCGCCGATCTGTAGAGAACCGTTGAAGTACATTGTCTAGTACTCTAGCTTCGCTGTTGATGTAGGCATTTAACTTCTGTCCATTCGGCCACGAAGTCGGCTAGAGCTTGTGATTTGATAGCCGTCCGTGGCTGAAAGGTGATGTCGAACGCTATCAACTTGAGCGCCCATTTAGCGATTCGGCCAGTGGCCTCGCGATTATGCAAGACATCCCCAAGTGGATATGATGTGACCACTGTGACTTGATGTGCTTGGAAATAATGCACCAGCTTTCGGATAGTGATAAGAAGGCTGTATAGCAGCTTCTGGACCTGCGGATATCTCATCTTTGAGTCGGCGAGGACCTCGCTGACAAAGTAGACTGGCCGTTGAATCTTCTGTATGTAACCCTGTTCGAATCGCTCGACCACCAGCACCATGCTGACTACCTGAGTAGTTGCTGCCAGATACAGCATTAATGGTTCTTGGGGCATTGGTGACGCCAATACGGGTGGTGATGTGAGAATTTTCTTGAAGTCTTCGAAGGCTTGCTGGGTTTTGGGAGTCCATTGGAAATTGTCTGCTTTCTTCAATAGCTTGAAAAAGGGCATGCCTCGTTCGCCTAGTTGGGAGATAAACCGACTGAGTGCCGCTATGCAGCCTGTCAGCTTCTGAACGTCCTTCTGGCTAGTCGAGGGTGCCATATTCATGATTGTGTTGACTTTCTCTGGGTTGGCCTCAATGCCGTGATGCGAGACGATGAAGCCGAGTAACTTGCCGGATGGCACACCGAAGGCGCACTTTCTGGATTCAACTTTGTGGAGGCCATGGGCCCCGGGTACCTCATCACAAGCATATGGGCCACTCGGATAGAGGATGGGCCAAGACATGTAATTAGAGATATAGTAACACCTGGCAGACTTTGCCTTCTACAATAAGGAATAAACAGTCCTAGTCGAGTAGATTGTATCTCTAAGAGGAGATCCCTTGGCTGTATCCGGCTGGGACTCCTACCTTGTACCCCTGTCCCCCAGTATATAAGAGGAGGTAGGGCGCCCCCTGAGGGCACGAGCTCAGAGAAGATCATAGATCAACACAAATCCTCAAAGGAATAACACCACAACTGGACGTAGGGTATTACCTCACATCGAGGGCCTGAACCAGTATAAAATCTCCTTGTGTTCCTTTGCAATCCACTGAGTTTCCATCCGCCGAGTAGCCCCATATTCATATTGCCGGTGTAAAACATCGACAGTTGGCGCGCTAGGTAAGGGATTCGGCGAGATCTACATCTACAAGCTCGATGGATCCAGCAACCGGAGTCGACGACACCAATTTCTCCCCCAGAGACACGATCACATTCGGGAGCCTCGATTTTTTCACTGACAAGTTTGGCAACCTTACCTTGGCTGACTCTGACCCGATCCAATCGGCCGAGGAACCAGCCGACTCCACACCAGTCGGCCGACACGACGCTGCAGCAACCCTCATCGACTTGCTGCGGCAATTTTCAACTTGCTCGGATCTCAGGACAACTCTTTCCTTTGGTGTTCGACTCGGACTCGGCCTTGAGCCACCCAAGATCGAGCTAAGAAGGGAAGAGATCGTCAATCTCCCGTACAGACTCGGCAATGCCGTGGATATCTTCAATCAATATCCGACGCGGCAAACCCGATCACCTGGAGTTCGACTCGGATACGGCCTAGAGCCGCTCGAGATCGGATCTAGGGAGGTCGGAGCTATAATCACCCCCATCAACTATTCCAACTTTGACTCTCACTCGGACTCCGACTCTGAGTCGGATAGCAGTTCAGCAAGCTTCTCTCCACCACGAGAAATCTTCATGGCATCCAAAGGCTCTACTCCTACTCAGGAATCACACCGACTACACGAGCAACAAGAGGAGGCCTGCTGATTGCGAGAACAACAGGAGGAAGAAGCAAGACGCCTGCACACCTGCAACGACGATCTACGTAGGGCTCGGCAAACCGCTCAGCAACAAATCCTCCAAACCCAAGTCAGCGACCACGACGTCTTCGTTACTCCTCAACAGAACATCGTGGCCGCTGCAACTGTACTGGATACACTCCAATTTGGGCTTGATCACCAAGCCACTCCGACGATCGCAAGGATAAAAGCCATGCTTACCGCTGCTGCATGTCAGCAGCACTAGCAGTCGGGCGACACCCTCATACCAACCAACCGGTTGGCATCCCCAATAGTAGTCTCATCCACCTCAAAGCGATGCCGAGCAGCCGGCTCTAGTCGGTAGCACATGGAGTCACGCCAAACGTCACTCGGCAACCCCAACAACAACTGGCAACGTCGAAGTGACCGTCGGGACAATCAGGATCTCCGAGGCCAACTACGGCATGACCTTCGGTAGGACATCAATGCTTGGCACCGTGAACGAGAGGAAGACGAGCAACACCAACTAGAAGACAAGAACGAGTGTTTCGGCCTCCACCACGAGCGGCTTCGCCGTCGTAGTCGGGGTCGCAGTCCTCATGAAGATGAAGGCGTACCGGCCTTCACCCAGAAGCTACAACAGGTTGGCTGGTCGTCGGGTTTCAAGCCTACAGGAATTGAGAAATACGATGGCAAGACCAATCCCGAGTCCTGGCTCACGGTCTACACTCTGGCGATCCGAGCAGCCGGAGGAGATCACAAGGCCATGGCTAACTACCTCCTAGTCGCTTTGGCTGACTCAGCGAGGACATGGCTAACAAGACTTCCTAAGAGATCAATCGGCTCCTGGGGAGAACTTCGGGAATGTTTCATCGCCAACTTCCAGGGAACATACAAGAGGCCATCTTCCGAGTACGACCTGTATCAGTTGCATCAAAGGAAGAACGAGTCTCTTTGTGACTTTATCAAGAGATTTTCTGAGAAGAAGAATTCAATCCTGAACATCAAGGACGAGGTCGTCATCGCTGCCTTTCGAAAAGGAGTGAAAGACACCTCGTTCATCGCTAAATTCACTCGGAAGCCTCCCAATTCTATCAAGGCTCTATTCGACATGGCGAACAAGTACGCCGACTCGGCTGACGCTGTAGCTGAGGCCCTCGATGACAAGAAGGCACACTGATAGAAGGACCAGAAGGACACCGATGATGCGGCCCTAAATAAGGCTGGGAACCGCAAAAGCAAGTCGGACAGCTTCATTGTGGCAATCGGTCACAACAGTCTTCGACTTTGAACAACGGGAGATTGTCAGAACAACAAGTGACGTGCTCGGGGGCTCAAAAGCCCAAACGCAAGGATGGCATCCCCACTCCCAAATACCGAACAGCTAAGTCGCTTCCTGATAAGTATTTCCTCACTTGGCTTTGCCAATGCCGTAGCCGCTTACACCTAATAGGTGTACAAGCTGCACATTTTTTCTATTTTTTCTCTTAAATGATTGCAAAAGTACTCAAGTAGCATAAATCCTAATCCGTGAAACTTTGCTCCATGAAAGACGAACTCAAGTCACCCAAAACGCATGTCTAGGAAAGAGCCATGAGCCAACTCCCGACGCTAGGGGGCTATGACTAGTCGGGCAGAGTGCTTAAACGTAAGGGGTCAACTACTCGGGGAAATTAATGTCAATAAGAGGAAGAACACGTATTTACATATATTGTAAAATACATTTTATTTGGGTGATTGTTTTCATCATCAGATGCTACTCATCCGATATCTTTATAGTGTAGGGCCAGCTCCGGATACGCGTGACAGGAACTCAGGGCTACGAGCTTATCTCCTACGCTCGGGGGCTAGACTAGTCTGCCAAGATACGCTAGGAATTCTCCATGAGGGCTACTGACCGAGTACTTACACCAGTCGGGACGTCATCTTCTCTGGCTATGCTCCATGTGAGCTGACAACCGACTTCCGGCACTAGTCGGGGGTCGTATATCACTCGGTTGGGTGAGGTACGCCCCATGAGGGTCGTCAGCTGAATCCTACGCTAACGCTAGGTTCAGGTACCTTATCCGGTCACAATTTCGCTGAGTTGGGTACGCTCCATAAGGGTTGCCAGCCGAATCCTATGTTGACGCAAGGTTCGAGTACCTTATTTGGCTAGTATAACCAACCTTCGGCGCCAATCGGAGCTCGTGTGCTACTCGGTTGGATAGGGTATGCCCCATGAGGGTCGCCAGCCGAATCCTATGCTAATGCAAGGTTCGGGTACCTTATTCGGCTTTACCGAAGTCAGAGAAGATCTGTGTCGTCAAAGTGCATCCGGAGTTCTCATGCACTGCATCATACTTGGGGAGGGCAAGTAGATTCTGCAATATACCTACTCAAGCATCAGTGGCAACCAAGCTGCATCCAGAGCATAAGTCGAAAAGGCTTGCAGACAAGGATTCCTCTGGCTGATTGCGATTATCGACGCTGAAATACTCATCTTGACATGTGAGGGATGCTAAATTTATAGAGCCTACGCTGGGTGGGTCGGTTTAGGCCGGCTTATTCGGTAGCAAGCCACCAAGATATGAGTTTCTACAGTAGCACACTCAATATGGGCTGCTTGCAGGCTGGATTAAAATCGCAGTGCTCATGCTACCAACAGAAACCGATGAGGTAAACAGATATGCTCCATAAAGGCCTAATTGCTGAACATATGTGTTTGGGTATCTGTCTTATCTGCCAAGTATCGAGGATATATCCTTATAAGGATCACAAGCTGGTCTTCATCAAAATTGGGGATGCAGGTATCTTTGTCGAGTACACCTGACCACGCAATGGATTTAATTTCATAAAGTGGTACTCAGCCTACATGCTTGGCCAACAGTTGCCATGAGCAATATTATTCCAGCCGACATGACGCTGAAGAGTCTAACTTTCAAGTAGTGCACTACTCAGGAGAGACTATAAACCTTCTTTCCAGCTAACATGATGCTAAGGAGTCTAACTTCCAAGTGGGACGCCACTTGGAAAAGACTATAAACCTCCTTTTCCAGCTGACATGAAGTTGAAGAGTCCCATATACAAGTGGCATGCTACTCAGTAAGACTATAAATCATATTCTAGTTGACATGATACCGAAGAGTCTCATATACCAGTAGTATACTACTCGGGAAAGACTACAAGGTTAAAGATCTTTGACTTTATGTTTAATTGTCTTCACAATTAAGCACAAAGTCAGGGGCTACACCTAATAGGTGCGCCTATTCGGTGCATACTATTCATACATCTACATGAAGCCCTTCATAGCCTCGCTGCCAGCTGACAAGAAGCAGGACTCGGGAAGAAGAAGCACTCAGACAAAGAGTACTTGGGAGCAAAGCACTCGGACAATCTTCACCGTGGAGGATGAGCACTCGGCATCAGCTGTGACTCAACTATGAAGGTCTCAGAGGCTACTGTGGAGGCCATGGGCCCTGAGTACCTCATCACAACCATATGGGCCACTCGGATAGAGGATGGGCCGAGACTTGTAATTAGAGATATAGTAGCAATCGGTAGACTCTGCCTTGTACTATAAGGAATAAACAGTCCTAGTCGGGTAGATTGTATCTCTAAGAGGAGATCCCTTGACCGTATCCGACTGGGACTCCTACCTTGTACCCCTATCCCCCAGTATATAAGGGGAGGCTGGGCGCCCCCTGAGGGCACGAGCTCATAGAAGATCATAGATCGATACAAATCCTCAAAGGAATAACACCACAACTAGACGTAGGGTATTACCTCACATCGAGGGCCTGAACCAGTATAAAATCTCCTTGTGTTCCTTTGCAATCCACCGAGTTTTCATCCGCCGAGTAGCCCCATATTCATATTGCCGGTGTAAAACATCGACAAACTTCATCTTGAATCTTCGAAGATTTTGGAAGGTTTCTTCCAGGTCAGCGATGAGGTCTTCTTTGGACTTGGTCTTGATCACCACGTCGTCGATGTAGGCTTCCACGTTGCGCCCGATCTGAGTGTGTAAACACTGCTGAATGGCCCATTGATACGTTGCTCCAGTGTTTTTCAAACCGAATGGCATAGTGATGTAGTAGTATGCTCCAAACGGCGTGATAAAAGATCTCTTTAGGCAGTCCTCCTCCTTGAGGCTGATTTGGTGGTATCCTGAGTAACAGTCGAGAAAGCTGAGAAGTTCGCACCCTGCGGTTGAATCCACCACCTGATCTATTATGGGTAAACCAAATGGATCCTTGGGGCACGCCTTGTTGAGGTCAGTGTAGACGACGCACATGCGCCATTTACCATTTTTCTTCCAGACCAGAACTGGGTTTGCCAGCCAATCCGGGTGATAGACCTCTTTGATGAACCCAGCTATGAGAAGCTTGGTTATCTCCTCCCGAATAGCATCTTTTCGGTCCTGAGCGAAGTGCCGCAGCCGTTGCTTGACTGGCTTGGCGTCTGTCTTCACATTGAGGGCGTGCTCGATCACCTCCCTTGGTACGCCTGGCATGTCAGACGGTTTCCACGCAAAGATATCCTTGTTGGCTTGGAGGAAGGTGACGAGCGCGTCTTCCTATTTGGGGTCGAGTCTGGTCCCGACTAGAGCAGTCTTGGAAGGGTCGGAAGGGTCTAGAGGGATCTTCTTCGTGTCAGAGTCCGCAAATTCCTGACTTCGCTGCTTTTTTTGCCAAAACTTGGTTATCCTTGACTTCAGTTGCGACAGCTTGCCGAATGTTGTTACGTCCGACTGCCCCCTCTTGTGATTGAGCCAGTTTGCAGCTCTCCTTGTCGCAGGTGAAGGCTTGCTTGACATCACTGCGGAGGGAGAGGACTCCTGCTGGCCCTGGCATCTTGAGCACCATGTAGGTATAGTGCGGTATCACCATGAATTTGGCGAGCGCCAGTCGTACGAGTATTGTGTGGTACGCAGTCTCAAAGTCGGCAACCTCAAAGCAGATGTTTTCTGTGCAGAAGTTATCCCAGGTGCTGAAGGTGACCGGTAAGGTTATCTGTCCGAGTGGTGTTGAAGACAGGCCAAGAATTATCCCGTGGAAGGGCGCCGTACTCGGCCGCAGATCTGAAAGAGGAATCTTCATCTCATCCACGGTCTTTGGCCACGTGCTTGCCCTTGGGGTGGAAGGGGCAAGGCCCATTCATGACTTTCTGGTAGTTGTTGTTCCGTGGGGGCCGCGACTGAGTGAGCTCCACATTGGCCACCTCGTTGTCCGACTTCCACTTGCGGTTGCCGGACTTGTTCTGTGATGGCTCGTTGTTAGTTTTTGCCTTTTGGTCTTTTTGCCGGGGCTCTTTCTTCTCGTTGAGGGCCTCTGTGACTGCCTCGGCCTAGTTGGCGTATTTGTTTGCCATATCGAAGAGAGCCCTGACAGTGGCTGGAGGCTTCGAGTGAATTTTGCGATAAACGGGGTGTCCTTTACTCCCTTGCGGAAGGCAGCGATGACGACCTCGTCCTTGATCATTGGGATTTGGTAGCACTTCTCGGAGAACCTCTTGATAAATTCGTGCAGAGACTCGTTCTTCCTCTGGTGCAGTTGGTATAAATCGTGCTCGGAAGACGGCCTCTCGTAGGTCCCCTGGAAGTTGGCGATGAACCGCTCCCTGAGTTCTCCCCAGGAACCGATCGACCGCCTCGAGAGCCCTGTTAGCCATGTCCTCGCTGAGTCGACCAAGGCGACCGGGAGGTAGTTGGCCATGGCTTTATGGTCACCTCCGGCAGCTTGAATTGCTAGGGTGTATACGGTGAGCTAGGACTCGGGGTTGGTTTTGTTGTCGTATTTCTCGATTCCCGTAGGCTTGAAGCCCGACGGCCAATCGACGTCCTATAGCTCATGGGTGAAAGCTAGAACGCCTTCATCTTCGTGAGGGCTCCGGCTCCGACCGCGGTGGTTAAACCGCTCGTGGTGAAGACCGAAACGCTCGTGCTCGTCCTCCATTCGGTGGCGCTCGTTCTCTTCGCGTTCGCGGCACCAAGCGTTGATGTTGTGGTGGAGGTCGCGTTGTAAATAGACTCGGAGGTCTTGGTTGAACCGGCGGTCGTTCTAGTGATGCCGCCGATCGTTGTTACTAGTGTTGCTGAGTGATGTTTGCCGCGACTCCTCATGTAGCTGACTTGAGCCAGCTGCCCGGCGTCGTGCTGATGTAGATGAGCTTGCTGCCGGAGAACCCGACCGGTTGGTCGGTACAAGTATGTCGCCCGACTGCTGGTGCTGCTGACAGGCAGTAGCTATAATCATCGCCTTGATCTTGGCGATAGTCGGGGTGGCCTAGTGATCAGGCCCAAGCTAGAGTTTGTCCAGCAGGGTTGCAGCAGCCACGACGTTCTGTTGTGGCGTGACGAAGACGTCGTGGTCGCCAACTCTGGTTTGGAGAATTTGCTGCTGAGCGGTTCGCCCAGCCTTGCATAGCTCGTCATTGCGAGCCTCGCGGTCAGCGTCCTCCTGTTGTCGTAGTTGGCGTGTCTCCTCTTGTTGCTCCTCTTGTACTCGGGCACCTCCGGCGGGGGGTTGATGCCATGAAAATCTTGCGGGGCAGAAGGAAACTTGCTAGACTGGTGTCCGAACTTGTGTCCGAAGCGTTGTCCGACTTGGAGTCAGAATCCAAGTAGTTGATCAGAGTAAGGATGACTCCAACCTCCCTAGATCCAATCTGGAGTGGCTCAGAGCCATGTCCAAACTGAAGCCTAGAGGATCGAGTCAGCCGTGTGGGATGTAGATCCGCGGTGTCGCCGGGTCTGCAAGGGAGATTGATGATCTCTCCCCCTCCTAGCCAGACCCGGGCCGGCTCAAGGCCAAGCGCGAGTCAGACACCAAAGGAGAGAGTTGTCTCGAGACCCGGCAAGGTGGTAGATCGCCGCAGCAAATCAACGAGGGTGGCTGCAGCGTCTTGTGGGTCGACTGGCACGGAGTCGGCTAGTTCCTCGGCCGGTTGGATTGGATCTGCGTCGACCAAGGTGAGATTGCCGAACATGTCGGCGACGAAGTCGAGGCTTCCGAATGTCATTGTGTCTCCAAGGGAGAATTTGCCGCCGTTGACTCCTGTTGTTGGATCCATTGAGGTTGTTGATGTAGATCTCACTGAAAGCCCCTACTTGGCGTGCCAACTGTCGATGTTTTACACTGGCAATATGATTATAGGGCTACCCGGTGGATGGAAACTCGGTGGATTGCAAAGTAACACGGGGAGATTTTATACTGGTTCAGGCCCTCAATGTGAGGTAATACCCTACGTCCAGTTGTGATGTATTCTTTTAAGGATTTGTGTCGTTCTGATGGACTCTTGCCCTTAGGGGGCGCCTTGCCTCCCCTTATATACTGGGGGATAGGGGTACAAAATAGGAGTCCCAACCGGATACAGTCAAGGGATTTCCTTTTAGGGATACAAGTTACCCGACTAAGACAATATATTCCTTATCATACAAGGCAAAGTCTGCCAGGTGCTACTATATCTCTAATTACAAGTCTCGGCCCATCCTCTATCCGAGTGGCCCATATGCTTGTGATGAGGTACCTAGGGCCCATGGCCTCCACACTTTTGCCCGAGTGAACTTGAGTAAATCTTTCAGCATTATTAAGTCTTGAATGTCTTCTTGCTATAGCCCTCGAGTCCAATCTCAGTGCCCAGTCCCAGGAGATCGAGCGCCTAAAGAAGGAATTGAAAGAGCTTGAGAAGGCTAAGTTTTTGACGCCGACTATGCGAGTAAGTCACTTGTCCGACTGCATGCTCGACCTAGTCAGGCGTCTTGGTTTGCTGATGTTCTTGTCTATGTGTAAACAACTTCCAAGGCCAACTCACAGATCCAATTCAGCGCTTTTGTAGAGGATATAAAGGTCATAAAGGAATCATGGTAGATCATTGTTGACCCTGCGAAGACCTTGCTTGACATCATGCAGCCGCACTAGGCTGGATCCAACTCCAGCTCGATTGCTCAAGTAGCGGAACACCTCGAGGAAGCTCTAGAGATCTTAAAGAAGTGCTCGGACGAGCGCGTCACTGTCGGGATTTCCCAGGCCTTGGCCATGACCAAGTCTCTCTACCCCCAGGTAGATATTGAGGCTGTTGGTGAAGGCTTTGCCGAAGGGACTACTCTGGAGCAGGGCTTGGAGCTGATCAGCTAGGTTAGGGCAACTGCAGAAGCTATAGCCAAGGACCTATCGATGTAGACAAAAACATTTATGTAGTTGGTGTTCACCAAAAACAATATGTGAATATTGTAAATATTTTTGCATTTTGTCGTTAAGTATTGCCGAGTACTCGATGCTTCTGAGCCATCATTAGCTTTACCCGACTAGATAGTTTACACCGAGTGAATTGAGATTAACTTAATAAAAATCGTTGACCTCTCAGGACTATACTCGGGAAACTTAACATAGTTGTTGTAAAGCTTCATGACTTAGATAAAACAAGCTCAGACTTTATTAACAACAGCAGGCATGGATTAATATGTAGCCCTTGACTCACTACTCGGTTAGAACAAGCGACGTAGTGAGTCAGAGTAACTAACATTATTTATATGTACAAAAGGAGTACAAAACTCAGGTATAGAAAGGACGTAGTTGTTCTATTTTCCATGAGTTGTTGATTAGAATGCCATCTTCTGTCTTCAGTCAGTAGGCGCCCGGACATGTCACCATAGCAATAATGAACGACCCCTCCCAAAACGGAGATAACTTATGCCTATCTTTGGTGGTTTGAATTTTTCTCAAGATACGATCTCCCACCGAAAAGGCGTGGCCACGAACGTTCTAACTGTGATAATGACGCAGGCCTTGAAGATACCTTGCCGACTGGATGGCTGCAATGTCCCTCGCTTCCTCTAAGTGATCTAGTTCAACCAGTCGGTCTTTAGTAGATTTTGCATCTGAGTGGGCCCGGACTCATGGTGAGCCGAACTCCAACTCGGTTGCCAATACAGCCTCAGCACCATAGACTAGGAAGAAAGGGGATTGCCCTGTTGCCCGACTAACCGTGGTTCTTAAAGAACAGAGAACAGATGGAAGCTCTTGCACCCATCGCCCTGCATGTGGTTGTAGTCGGTCGAACACCTTAGTCTTGATACCTTGTAAGACCATGCTATTGGCACGCTTAACTTGCCCATTGCTTTGTGGTGTGCCATAGAAGCATAACAGATCTTGATACCGAAATCGTCATAGAAATCTTGGAAAACGCCACCGGTGAACTGAGTGCCGTTGTCCGTTACAATGCGATTGGGAACTCCAAATCGGTATATAATACTCATGATGAAATCTTTTGCCCTTGCCACTATTATGGTAGCAACGGGTTTTGCCTCGATCCACTTTGTGAATTTGTCCACTGCGATGAACAAGTGTGTGAACCCTCCTAGCGCTTTTTTGAACGGCCCGACCATGTCAAGCCCCCAAACTGCAAAGGGCCAAGAGATTGGTATTGTTTGTAGTTCTTGAGCTAGAAGATGTGTTTGCCGAGTGAAGAACTGGCATCCCTCGCATGTCCGAACTATGTCTTTAGCGTTTATAACCGTAGTCGGCCAGAAGAAACCTTGTCTGTAAGCCTTTCCGACTAACGTCCTTGATGCAGCGTGGTTGCCATAGATACTTGAGTGGATGGACTACAGTATCTACGTGCCCTCCTCAGGAGTGACGTAGTGCATAAGGACTCCGGATGCGCTTCTTCGATAATGGTCCTCACCAACTATGAGGAAACTTTTGCTTTGACATTTGATCTGCTCAGCCTCGTTGCGATCTTCTAGGAGCTCATCTTCCAGAAAGAACCTGATGATTGGAGTCCACCAATCTTGAGAGATGATTAGTACTTTATTTGTTGCCGGGGGTAGGTTCAACCTCCACTGCTCGAGTACTGGTTTTTCTTGACTGACGGCTCCAATAGTTGTCGACAAAGATTCCAGTCGGGACCACTTCTTGTTTGGATCCCATGTTGGCTAACTCGTCTACGGCTTCGCTATATTGGGGCAGCACATGTGTGATCTCCAGCCCGTCAAACTTGTTTTCTAGCTTTCGTACTTCCTAACAATATGCTGCCATGTTGTCGTTCAGACACGTCCAGTCTTTCATGACCTGGTTGATCACGAGTTGAGAATCCCCGCGTACTACCAGTCGGCAGATGCCGAGTGATATGGCGATGCAGAGCCCGTGGATGAGTGCTTCGTACTCGGCAACATTGTGGGATGCTGGAAAGTGAATCTGGAGGACGTATTTCAATTTTTCCCTAGTGGGTGACGTCAAAACAACGCTAGCCCCTGCTCCACCAATCCGTAGAGAACCGTCAAAGTACATCGTCTAGTATTCTAACTTGTCCGTTGGTGTAGCTGTCTGAACCTCCGTCCACTCGGCTACGAAGTCGGCCAGTGCCTGTGACTTGATTGCTGTCCAAGGTTGAAAGACAATGTCAAACACCATCAGCTCAAGCACCCATTTACCGATTCTGCCAGTGGCCTCACGATTGTGTAGGACGTCCCCAAGTGGATACGATGTGACGATTGTGACTTGATGCGACTGGAAATAGTGCACCAACTTTTGGACAGTTATGAGTAAACCATAGAGCAGCTTCTAGACTTGGGAAATCTTATCTTGGAGTTGGCTAGGACTTCGCTGATGAAATAGACTAGCCTCTGTACTTTTTATATGTGCCCAGGCTCTGCCCGCTCTATGACCAACACCGTGCTGACTACCTGATTGGTTGCTGCCAGATATAACATAAGTGGTTCCTGGGGCATAGGTGATGCCAATACCGGTGGTGACGTGAGAAACTTCTTGAAGTCTTCGAAGGCTTGTTGGGCTTCGTTTGTCCATTGAAAATTATCAGCTTTCTTTAGTAATTTGAAAAAGGGCATGCCCCGTTCACCGAGTCGTGAAACAAATCGGCTGAGTGCCACCATGCAGCCAGTCAGCTTCTGTATGTCCTGGCTAATCGGGGGTGCCATGTTCGTGATAGTGTTGACTTTCTCTAGATTAACCTCAATGCCTCGGTGTGATATGATGAAGCTGAGTAATTTTCTCGAAGGTACTCCGAAGACGCACTTTTCCAAGTTCAACTTCATCATGAATCTCTGAAGGCTTTGGAAAGTTTCCTCCAAGTCGGAGATGAGGACTTCCTTGACTTTGGTCTTCATTACCATGTCATCGACATACACCTCCACATTGCACCCGAGTTGAGTGTGAAGACACCGCTGGATAGTGCGGTGATACATTGCGTCAACGTTTTTCAACCTGAACGGCATAGTGACATAGCAGTATGCTCCAAATGGCGTGTTGAAAGAAGTCTTTAGGTAATCCTTCTCCTTCAGGCTGATTTGATGATATCCTGAGTAACAGTCGAGAAAACTGAGTAACTCACACCCCGCGGGTGAATCAATCACCTGATCTATTCTCGGTAGACCAAATGGATCCTTGGGGCATGCTTTGTTCAAGTCGATATAGTCGACGCCATTTACTGTTCTTCTTCCAAACCAAGACTGGGTTTGCCAGCCAATCTAGGTGATAGACCTCTTTGATGAACCCTCCTCCCGAATAGCATCTTTGCGGTCTTGTGCGAAGCACCGCAACCGTTGTTTGACTGATTTGGCGTCTGGCTTGACGTTGAGGGAACGCTCGATCACCTTCCTTGGTACACTAGGCATGTCGGAACGTTTCCAAGCAAAAATATCCCTCTTCGCCTGGAGGAAGGTGACGAGCGTGTCTTCCTATTTTGGGTCGAGTCCGGTCTAGACAAGCGTAGTCTTGGAGGGGTCAGAAGGGTCTAGGGGGATTTTCTTTGTTTCCAAATCCGCTGAAATTCCCAACTTGGCTACTTTTTCACCGGAACTTGGCTGTCCTCGTTTGTAGTTGTCGCAGCTAGTCAGATGTTGTCCCCCCCGACTACCGCTTCTTAAGATTGGGCTAGCTCGCAGCTCTCCTTGTCGCAGGTGAAGGCTTGCTTGACATCGCTACGCAGGGAAAGTACTCCCGCTGGTCCTGGTATCTTGAGCACCATGTATGTGTAATTAGGCACTACCATGAACTTGGCTAGTGCTGGCCATCCGAGTATGGTGTGATACGCGGTCTCAAAGTTAGCAACCTCGAAGCAGATATTCTCGGTGCAGAAATTCTCCCGCATGCCAAAGGTGACTGGTAGAGTAATCTGTTCGAGTGGAGTGGAAGAGAGGCTAGGGATTACCCCATGGAAGGGCGCTGTAGTGGGCCGCAGCTCGGATCGAGGAATTTTCATCTCATCGAGCGTCTTGGCGAACAATATGTTGAGAGTGCTTCCTCCTTCGATGAGAACATTCTTCAGCTTGATACTTCTGATAACCAGTTCTAGGACGAGTGGATAACACCCTAGATGCGTGACTTGGTCGGGGTGATTTGCGCGGTCAAATATGATTGCCATCTCTAACCAGTGTAGGTATTGGGGGCGTCTGTTGTGATGAGGACATCACTGGCTCGGATATGACCATAGCTACCTTATATATTCATCAACCAAAGATGCTTGCTTTCTATGTAAGATTTACGTGTTATATATTTGAACAGCCGTTACTGCACCATGAGTTTTGTGTGTTCTCGTTTGTATAGATATTTGCTTAGGTGAAGGGAAAGAGACTGAGTGCAAGGAACACATGGATGATCAAAGAAGTTGATTGGGGACCAAACCAAGACCTTACCCAAGTCTACTCCTACATCACCACGTCACTTTTGGTTCATAGAAGGCAAGAGAAGAAGTTCTGCACGTTTTGGATTCGGATTTGGGCTTCCTAACAGCATTAACTTCAAACGAACCTAGCCACTGATCCAGAAGGACTTTCAAGGCCCATGAGTACTTGTTGGAAAGCTTATGGAGTCTAATTTCAGATGGTTTTGGTCCCACATCAAAATTCCTCTCGAGCTGTCTGGAATCATCAAAACAAGACACATACCTCTTCCAATTCGAGTCTGTTTTGGGTCTTGGGCCTTGTAATTGTGTCATGGGCTAAGTCCAATGGGTGTGCACTCTAGGGTTAACCCTAGGATGTCCCAACTCATATATATTCAGTAGCCATCATTGTTTAGAGTCGGTTTTGCTTAGATTAGTCTGCCGCCAGATGCCGTAGTTTCATCGTTGACAAAGTCTGGTTTGTGGAACCCCAACTTCGAGTGTTAAATTATTCATCTGCAATTTAGATTGCGTTCTTCCTTATTCTTGTGAGTTTCTTCGATTGCTTGCAGGGATCAAACCTTCGTGGTGAGGTCAACTACGTGAGAGCATGGTTGATAAACAACTAGACGTGTGGGTGTAGCGGTTGCGAGGTGACGCTTGCTGATTGGAAGCCTCAAAACGTGAACGTCTTCATGTCGCCAAATCGAAACTATTGGAAGATCGGGCACCCAGCCGCATCAAGTGGTATAAGAGCATAGGTTGCCTGATAGGTATTATCTGTTCCCATCTATCCATCTTTGTTTCTTTTACCTAGAGTCTAGAAAACCCAAAAATTTATCACCACCGTGCTCTTCTTAGTGTTAGGTTTATCCCCTGTCCAAACCCCTTTGTGCCTTTGCAAAATTTATTTCAATTTTGATTTGTTAAGTCTGTGTCCTAGGTCAAGTTAGTAGTCACTGGTTTAGAGTCATGTTCGTGGTTCTAGTTCTAGCTGTTGCGTTGCGCGAGAGCCTACCTTGAGAGATCGAGTTCTACTCGGTTTCGGACTGTAAACCACCTTGAGCTTTTAACCCGCTTTCGCAAGCCTTTTTAGATAGGTCACAAGCTACCTTGTGTCAATCACCCTGCATCGCTAGCCTCCTTGTCAGCCCCGCTTGACCTATTGGCACTTATACTCTAGCCGGAGCAACAGGGTTGAGCCGCGAAACCCTAGTTCGTGCTACCCTTCTTAAAACAGCCATAACTTTCACATACGGACTCGAAATCGGGCAAATTTTATATCTATGGATATCTACAGAAAATTTTACATCCATTTCTCCCCACTTCATTGGGTTTGGCAGATCTAAAATAGCAAAATTTGGCCTGCAAGACTGAGTTTTCGAGCCCCGAAGTTCCAGCACGAGTTTTAAAGCACTCTCACAAATCTCTCCAGGCCATATCTTACATCGGCTTAAGCTGCTCCATCTTGAGGTTTTGCTGTTTTTGAGTTCCTAGTTGAGAAAAAAAAGAGAGATCAAGTAAAAAAAGAAAGTGATAAGCAAAAGGGAACAAAAGAAGTATGCAGACTTGCTGAGAGAGAGCTGTTTTCAGTGAGCAGTCTTGCTGATCTTTCGAGATATTTGAGAGACTTGGTGAGAGAGAGCTATCCTAAGTCCTTTGTTTCTTACTCTCACTTGCTAGGCTGGTTCTAGGAACGTGCCTTGGCCAGCGACTGCTACAAGTATTTGGGACACTTATTTAGCTTTACTATTATGTTATTAATTTTTGCTAATCCTTGCTACCATACTTTTGAGCCTCCCGAGATCCACAAACTTCTTATCAATAAAGATTTGATCCGAGTAATCACAACACTCACCGCTGTCAACGTCTCACTTCTCTGGTCGTACCACCTGCTTCAATCGGTAAGAATATCATAAGAGTTCGATAAGACGCTTTTGGTTGCTTGAGAGTGTGTGGTTCCACCGTCCACTACCTAGTAGTTGATAGGGATAACGCTTTTGTGTTGTTTTCTATTTTTTACTAACAGTGGCAGGAATGTGATGACATAGCATGAACTCTATACAACAAGACCTTCAGGCGATAGTTGAGAGCACGAAAGGTCTCCTTAGTGAATATGAACAATTGAGACGACATCAGCAGCCAGCTACTGTTTCTTCTTGTCTTCCACTAACTATAACAGTTTACACCAAGGATGAAAAGGAGACGAAGAATTTGGATGAGAGCCCTACCATAGCTGCCACATCACCTTCCACAAGTGAAGGTAAGACTGTGTCATCTCCCCCTTCGTATAATGGATTTGGTGCTGAAGCATACATGAGTTGGGAAGTTGATAAAATTTTTTCTCATCGTCATATGTGTGATAAACGAAAGATTAAGAATGCTGCTAGTGTCTTGACTTCTCATGCTTTAATATGGTGGCAAAATTTAATAACGTCTTCACATGATAGATTGCCTCAAACTTGGAACGATATGAAAATGCTTATGCGAGAGAAATTTGTTTCTCCATCTTAGAATTTTGCTTACAAAAATAAAGTGTGTCATTTAGAGAAGCAACCCCTTGTTGTCCCTTCTTCTGTGACTAACCTTTTGTAGGATAATGAGAGTACTTTGGTACAACGAGTGCTAATTCTCAAATGGAGAAAGCGGAGCAAAATCAATGCCACAATTTATTCCAATCAAGGTTTTTGGTTATGAATCGAGCATGCCGTATTATCATTGATAGTGAGAGCTATAGCAACTTGGCAAGTTCAGATATGGTCGAGAAGCTTGGATTGCCGACACAACCGCATCCTCGGCTGTATTACATCTAGTGGTTCAATTCTTGTGGTAAGTTGAAGTTAAGTAAAATTGTGAAAGTGGAGTTTTCAGTAGGCAATTATCATGATAGTACCATATTCGATGTTGCTCCAATATAAATGTTCTCTACTTTTGGGTAGACCTTGGGAATATGATAGAGATGTTGTGCACCGTGGTAGAACCAATATGTACACTTTCACACATAATGGCAAGAAATTTAAGTTGCTACCTATGTCCCCTACTGAAATTTTGAAAGATGATCTTAAGAGGGAAAAGATTAAAAACCATGAGGTTTTGAGAAATAAATGTAATAATACTAATATTTTGATGCCTTCACCTAAACCTGAGTTATTGCCAAACGAACGTATTGCTTTGGGCACTAACATTTTGCAGGTATCTGAGAAGAGCCAAGGTAATGAGAAAAAGAAGAAAGGCATAGAGAAAGAAGATCCACCTGTTGTTCCATGCATGTTTCAAGATGGTTTAATTAAGAGTGCACCTACAGTTTTTGAAAATGAGAACAAAGGTAATAGAAATAGTGCTACATTCACTCAAGATATGGAAAATTCTGATGTGCTATATATGTCAACTAATCATGTTAGTTTAGAGCAATCACCAGTGGAATTGTGTGTTAAATTACCTTTGTCACACGATGATTTGGTTCCTATTTCTTGTGATAAAGAAGAGTTGTGCAATGCTTCACTTATATCCATGCCACAACTAGTGAATGAACATGTTAGTAATGTTGTTGAACCACCATGTGCTGATTTTAGACATGTTGTTCACATTGCTAGCGAGAATGAAGAGCTTAGATTACTATCTTCTTTAAATATTTGGGGATATATTCAATGTGATGATCTTTGTCCACTCAATTGTTTAGAGAAGAAATTATTTGCTAGATCTGATTTGCCATGTCCTTCTCATGTGATTTTTCATGTTATTGGCAGTTATGATAATAAAGGAGAATATAATGTGCATAGAGTATACATTTGTTTGAATTTTAATATACCTCATTTTCATAATGACATGTCTTGTCTAGAGGACCGCATAAGTATAAATAATTCTCTATCTAGTTCCTCTAGTTATTTAAATGAGTTGCAGGTTGGTTTGCAAGAAGGGGAGTGTTGTGAGCTGCACGACACTACAAAGTGTTCTCTGTGTTTAAACATTTCAGAATCCAACCATACGCACAACACTACCTCAACCTTTGTTGTGAAAGATAAAGATATGTTCATCAGGCTTAATGACAAGGTGAAACCGCGGACGGTTTCCAATCAAGAAGGGGACGATGATGAGGACATCACTGGCTCGGATATGACCATAGCTACCTTATATATTCATCAACCAAAGGTGCATGCTTTTTACGTAAGATTTACGTGTTATATATTTGAACAACCGTTACTGCACCATAAGTTTTATGTGTTCTCGTTTGCAGAGATACTTGCTTGGGTGAAGGGAAAGAGACTAAGTGCAAGGAATGCATGGATGATCAAAGAAGTTGATTAGGGACTAAACCAAGACCTTACCCAAGTCTACTCCTACATCACCACATCACTTTTGGTCCATAGAAGGCAAGAGATTAAGTTCTGCACGTTTTGGATTTGGATTCAGGCGTCCTAATAGTATCAACTTCAAACAGACCTAGCTGCTGATCCAGAAGGACTTTTAGGGCCCATGAGTACTTGTTGGAAAGCTTATGGAGTCTACTTTCAGATGGTTTTGGTCCCACATCCAAATTTCTCTTGAGCTGTTTGGAATCGTCAAAACAAAACACATACCTCTTTCAGTCCGAGTCTGTTTTGGGGCTTGAGCCTTGTAATTGTGTCGTGGGCTAAACCCAAGGGGTGTGCGCTCTAGGGTTAACCCTAGGACGTCCTAACTCATATATATTCAGTAGCCGTTGTCGTTTAGAGTTGGCTTTTGCTTAGATTAGTCTGCCGCTAGATGCCGTAGTTTCGCCGTTGACAAAGTCCGGTTTGTGGAACCCCAACTTCGAGTGTTAAATTATTCATCTGCAATTCAGATTGTGTTCTTTCTTGTTCTTGTGAGTTTCTTCGATTGCTTGCAGGGATAAAACCTCCATGGTACTACATGAGAGTGTGGTTGATGACAACTAGACGTGTAGGTGTAGCAGTTGCGAGGTGATGATCGCTGATCGGAAGCGTCAAAATGTGAACGTCTTCACGTTGCCAAATCAAACCTATCGGATGATCGGGCTGATCGGAAGCCTCAAAACGTGAGCATCTTCACATCGCCAAATCGAACCTATCGGAAGATTAGGCACCCAACCACATCATGTTGAGACCGAGTTGACTTCCTGGGCTGTTAGCTTCTGTTTTCTCTTGGACTCGTAGGTAGACGGCCCTCCGAAGATGTGGTTGAGCTTAGCTTGGGGATCTTGATAGTCACCGGCTGCGCTTGAGTCTGGCTTGTCCTTGTTCTTGTTGTCGCCAGACGTTGATATCTACTCAAAAGCGAATATCTTGAGCATGAAGCAGTCTTTAGCCGCGTGTTTTCCCATAGGGTGGAAAGGGCATAGCCCGTTCATGACTTTCTAGTAGTCGTCCATCCTTGAGGATCGCGGCCGATTGCGCTCCATAGCTGCTACGACGTTGTCCAACTTGCGCTTGCAGTTGCCGAACTTGGTCTGTGTTGCATCATCGGTGTCTTACTTATCCTTCTGTCGGGGCTCCTTCTTGTCGTCCAGGGCCTCAGCAACCACATCGGCTGAATCAGCGTATTTGTTGGCCATATCAAATAGAGCTTTGACAGAAGCCAGAGGCTTCCAAGTGAACTTGGTGATGAATGGGGTGTCCTTAACTCCCTTGTGGAAGGCGGCAATGACGACCTCGTTCTTGATCTTTGGGATCGAGTTCCTCTTCTCAGAAAACCTCTTGATGAAATCGTGCAGAGTCATTCTTCCTTTGATGGCATTGGTATAAGTCGTACATGGAAGACGGCCTCTCATATGTTCCTTGGAAATTTGCAATGAAGCGTTCTTGGAGTTCTCCCCAGGAGCTGATTGACCGCCTAGGAAGTTCTATTAGCCATGTCCTCGCTGAGTCGGCTAGGGCGACCGGGAGGTAGTTAGCAATGGTTTTGTGGTCACCTCCGGCTGCGCGGATCGCCAGAATGTAGACTTTGAGCCAGTGTCGGTGCCATGGGAAGCATTTGGGCCACTTGGACAGAGGATGGGCCTAACCTTGTAATTAGGGATACAATAGGACTTGGCATGCATAACCCTATATGACAGGGAAAAGATATAGTCCTAGTTGGGCACATTGTATTCCTAGAAGGAAATACCTTGGTCGGAGTCCGACTGGGATTCCTACTCTGTAACCCTATCCCCTAGTATATAAGGGGAGGCAGGGCACCCCCTGAGGACAGGATCACCAAGATCACCATGATCAGAATCATACAACCTCAAAGGCAATACACAACAACTGGACGTAGGGTATTATCTCATCTCGAGGACCTGAACCAGTATAAATCGCTTGTGTCCCTTTGCAATCCATCGAGTTTCGGTCCGACGAGTAGCCCTATATATTTATTGCCCATACAAAACATCGACAGTTGGCGCGCCAAGTAGGGGCTTCGTTGAGATCATCTTCATCAAGCCTAATGGATCCAATCAAGGGAGTCGACGGCATCAACTTCTCCCCCAGGGAAACCATCACCTTCGGGAGCCTTGACTTCATCGCCGATAAATTCAGCAACCTTACCCTGTCCGACTCGGATTCGATCTGATTGGCTAGGGACAAGGCCAACTATGCGCCAGTCGGCCCATGCAATGCTACGGCATTCCTCATCGACTTGCTACGGCAATCCTCAACATGCTCGGGTCTCGGGACAACTCTTTCTTTCGGTGTTCGACTCGGACTCAGCCTTGAGCTAGCCGAGATCGGGCTAGGGAAGGAGGAGATTGTCAATCTCCCGTTCGGACTCGGCAATGCCATGGATAACTACGATCAGCATCTGACGCGGCAGACCTGATCCCTTGGGGTTCAACTCGGATATGGCCCAGAGCCGCTCAAGATTGGATCTAGGGAGGTCGGAGTTGTCATCACCCCCATCAACTACTCTGATTCCGACTCTAAGTCGAACAGTAGTTCGGCAAGCTTCTCCCCGCCACGAGAAATCTTCATGGCGTCCAAAGGCTCTACTCCTACTCAGGAGGCACGCCGACTACGTGAGCAGCAAGAGGAGCAAGCCCGCCAACTGCGAGAACAGCAAGAGGGGGAAGCAAGACGCCTGCACGCCCGCATTGACGATCTGCGCAGGACTGGGCGCACTGTTTAGCAACAAATCCTCCAAACCCGAGTCGGCGACCACGACGTCTTCGTTACACCTCAGCAAAATGTCGTACCTGCTGCAACTCTGCTGGATATGCTCTAGTTTGGGCCTGATCACCAGGCCACCCCGACTATAGCAAGGATAAAAGCCATGATTACCGCTGCTGCATGTCAGCAGCACCAACAGTCGGGTGATACCCTCATACCGACCAATCGGTCAGCATCCCCAACGGCAGTCTCATCCGCCTCAACACAATGCTGACCGGCTGGCTCCAGTCAGCTGCACACGGAGTCACGCCAGACGTCACTTGGCAACCCCAATAACAACCGGCAGCTTCGAAACAACCGTCGGGACAACCAGGATCGCCGAGGCCAACTACAACATGACCTTCGGCAAAACATCAACGCTTGGTGCCGCGAACGAGAGGAAGACGAGCAACACCGACTGGAAGACGAGAATGAGTGCGTCGGCCTCCGCCACGAGCGGTTTCACCATCGTAGTCGAAGTCGAAGTCTTCATGCAGATGAAGGAGTACCGGCCTTCACCCAGGAGCTGCAATAGGTCGACTGGCCAGCAGGTTTTTGGGATCGAGAAATACGACGGGAAGACCAATCCCGAGTCCTTGCTCATGGTCTACACTCTGGCAATCTGAGCGGCCGGAGGAGATCACAAAGCCATGGCCAACTACCTCCCAGTTGCTCTAGTCGACTCGGCCAAGACATGGCTAACAAGGCTTTCGAAGAAGTCGATCAGCTCCTGGGGAGAACTCCGGGAACACTTTATCGCCAACTTCTAGGGAACCTACAAGAGGCCGTCTTTTGAGCATGATCTTTATCAGTTGCACCAAAGGAAGAACGAGTCTCTGCGTGAGTTCATCAAGAGGATTTCCAAGAAGCAAAATTCGATCCCAATGATCAAGGACGAGGTCGTCATCGCCGTCTTCCACAAGGGAGTCAAAGATGCCCTGTTCATTGCCAAGTTCACTCAGAAACCTCCTCCATCTATCAAGGCTCTTTCTGATATGGTGAACAAGTACGCCGACTCGGCCGACGCGGTCGCTTGGGCCCTCGATGACAAAAAAGAGCCCCAGCAGAAGGACAAGAAAGACAACAACGGGCCAACACAGAACAAATCCGGCAGCCGCAAGCCGAAGTCGAATAACATGGTGGCCACTGTGGAGCATACTCGACCACAACCCCGAAGGAACAACGAATACCAAAAAGTGATGAACGAGCCTTGCCCCTTTCATCCAAAGGGCAAACACGCGTCCAAGGATTGCTTCATGCTTAAGAAGTTTGCTTCCGAGCAAGCTTCAACATCTGGTGCCGATAAAGATAAGCCAGATTCGGGCACAGCTGGTGATTATCAAGATCCCCAGGCTGAGCTCAACCACATCTTTGGAGGGCCGTCTGCATATGAGTCCAAGAGGAAGCAGAAGCTTATAGCACGCGAAATCAACTCGGTCTCCATGGCAGACGGCCCCCAATACCTGCGCTGGTCAGAAACCCCAATAACATTTGACCACGCAGATCATCTCGATCGGGTTACTCATCCAGGACGTTATCCACTCGTCCTGGACCTGGTCGTCAGGAGCATTAAATTGAAGAAGGTTCTTATTGATGGAGGTAGCGCTCTCAATGTTCTATTCGCCAAGGCCCTGGACAAGATGAAGATCCCTCGTTCAGAGCTACAGCCGAGTACAGTGCCCTTCCATGGGTAATCCCCCGCCTATCTTCTACTTCACTTGGACAGATAACTCTCCCAGTCACTTTTGGCACGCGGGATAATTTCCGCACAGAGAGTATCTGTTTGAAGGTTGCCGACTTCGAGATAGCGTATCACGTCATACTCGGACGGCTGGCGCTAGCCAAGTTCATCGTGGTGCCACATTATACCTACATGATGCTCAAGATGCCAGGGCTAGCTGGAGTTCTCTCCCTTTGCAGCGATGTAAAGCAAGCCTTCACCTGTGACAAGGAGGGCTGCGAGCTAGCTCAATCTCAAGAAGTGGCAATCAGACGCAACAGCATTCAGCTATCCGCTACAACTCCTATTGAGGACGATCAGGTTTTGGCCAAGAAAGCAGCCAAGTCGGGAATTTCAGCGGATTCTGAAACCAAAAAGATCCCCTTGGACCCTACCAACCCCTCCAAAACTACTCTAGTCAGGACCGGACTTGACCCCAAATAGGAATACGTGCTCGTCACCTTCCTCCAGGCAAACAGGGACATCTTTGCTTGGAAACCTTCCGACATGTCTGGTATACCTAGGGAGGTGATCGAACATTCCCTCAGTGTCAAGACGGATGCCAAGCCAGTCAAACAACATCTACGGTGCTTCGTATAGGACCGTAAAGATGCTATTCGGGAGGAGATAACTAAGCTCCTCGCAGCCAGGTTCATCAAAGAGGTCTACCACCCAGATTGGCTAGCAAGCCCAGTCCTAGTTTGGAAGAAGAACGGTAAATGGCGCATGTGCGTCGACTACACCGACTTAAACAAGGCGTGCCCCAAAGACCCATTTGGTCTACCCAGAATAGATCAGGTGGTGAATTCAACTGCAGGGTACGAACTTCTCAGCTTTCTTGACTGTTACTCGAGATATCACCAAATCAGCCTAAAGGAGGAGGACTGCCTGAAGACTTCTTTTATCACGCCATTTGGAGCATACTGCTACATCACTAAGCCATTCGGGTTGAAAAATGCTGGGGCAACGTATCAACGAGCAATTCAGTGGTGTCTACACACTCAACTCGGGTGCAATGTGGAGGCATATGTCAATGACGTGGTAATCAAGACAAAATCCAAGGAAGACCTCATCGCTGATTTGGAAGAAACTTTTCAAAACCTTCGGAGGTTCAAGATGAAGTTGAATCCGAAAAGTGTACTTTCGGTGTACCATCCGGAAAGCTACTCGGCTTCATCGTATCGCACCGAGGCATCGAGGCTAATCCAGAGAAAATCAACACTATCATGAACATGGCACCCCCAACTAGCTAGAAGGACATCCAAAAGCTGACAGGCTGCATGGCGGCACTCAGCCAATTCATCTCCCGACTTGGTGAAAGCGGCATGCCCTTCTTCAAACTACTGAAGAAAGCGGACAATTTTTAATGGACACCCGAAGCCCAGCAAGCCTTCGAAGACTTCAAAAAATTTCTCACATCACCACCAGTGTTGACGTCACCTATGCCCCAGGAACCGCTAATGTTATACTTGGCAGCAACCACTCAGGTAGTCAGCACGGTGCTAGTAGTCGAGAGAACCGAGCCAGGTCATATATAGAAAGTTCAACGGCCAGTCTACTTTGTCAACGAGGTCCTAGCCGACTCCAAGATGAGGTATCCTCAAATCCAGAAGCTATTATATGGCCTACTCATCACTGTCCAGAAATTGGTGCACTATTTTCAGTCACATCAAGTCACCGTTGTCACATCATATCCACTCAGGGACGTCCTACACAATTGCGAGGCCACCGGCCAAATTGCTAAATGGGCACTTGAGTTAATGGTGTTTGACATCATTTTTCAACCACAGACAACAAACAAATCACAAGCTCTAGCCAACTTTGTGGCCGAGTGGACAGAAGTTCAGACGACAACAAACACGGACAAGCTAGAGCACTGGATGATGTACTTCGATGGTTCTCTACGGATCGGCGGCATGGGGGCTGGCATTGTGTTGATGTCATCCACCATCGAAAAACTCAAGTACGTTGATGGCAACGGGGTGCCCGATCTTCCGTTAGGTAAGGATAACTCTTGATTTGGTGGAAAATTGACACTCATAATCCGGCTTCTAATCACCAAGACCCGAACCCTGCAATTGCAGTACCACGTCTCCTCTCGTTATCAACTGTGCGCTACCCGGTTGACCTCGCCATGAAGGCTAATCCCTGCATGCGAATCGAAGAACACAAGCAAGAACAAGGAAGATTACAATTCAACTTGCAGATGAATGATTATACTCTTGAAGTTGGGGTCTCACAAACTGATAAACGGCGAAACTGTTCAGAGACAGAATAATCTAAGCAAAACCCACCCTAAACGGCGGCGGCTACTGAATATATATGAGTTAGGACGTCCTAGGGTGAGGGTTTGCCCTGTGAGGGGCGCACTCCTCATGGGTTTAGCCCACGACACAAATACAAAGCCCAAAGGCCCAAACTGACTCGGACAGGAAAATGATATAACTTGTTTTGACGATTCTGGACAGTCCAGGAGGAATTTTGGCATGAAACCAAAATCATCTAAAAGTAGACTTCATAAGCTTTCCAACAAGTACTTGTAGGCCCTAAAACTCCTTCTGGATCAAAAGTTATGGCCGTTTGAAGTTGACGCTGTCAGGAGGCCCGAATCCGAATCCAAAACATGCAGAACTTCATCTCTCTTTTCCTTCATCCAAGCAAGTATCTCTGCAAATAAGGATATAGAAAACTCATGGTGCAGTGACGCATGTTTAAATATATAACACGTAAATATTATGTAGAAAGCATGCACCTTTAGTTGATGAGTACATAAGGTAACTATGATTATATCCGAACTAGTGATGTCCTCATCATACGTCCTCTAGATCCACTTTCCGGCTTCCCACAATGTCGCCAAGTACGAGGCACTTATCCACGGGCTCCACATTGCCATATCACTTGGCATCCGTTGACTGGTTGTGCACAGGGATTCTCAACTCGTGGTCAGCCAATTCATGAAAGACTGGACATGTCTTGACGATAATATGGCAGTCGATTGTCAGGAGGTCAGAAAGCTAGAAAATAAGTTCGATGGGCTGGAGATATGTCGATGCTTTGCACCGACAATAAAACTATAGGGCTACTCGGCGAAGGTGAATTCGGTGGATTGCAGAGGAACGCAAAGAAGATTTATACTTGTTCAGGCCCTCGATGTGAGGTAATACTCTATGTCCAGTTGCAGGTGTTATTCCTCTAAGGTGGTTTTTGATCAATGATCTTCCCGTCTGCCCTCATGGGGCGCCCTGCCTCCCTTTATATACTAGGGGACAGGGGTACATGATAAGGATCCCAACTAGATACGGCCAAGGGATTTCCTTCTTAGAGATAGAGACCTATCCGACTAAGACTGTTTCCTTATTATACAAGGTAAAGCCTGCTGGGTGCTATCTTATCTCTAATTACATGATCTGGCCCATACTCTTTCCGAGTGACCCATATGCTAGTGGTGAGATACCCGGGGCCCATGGCCTCCACAGTAGCCCCTGAGACCTTCATAGTTAGTCACAGCTGATGCCGAGTGCTCATCCTCTACAGTGAAGACTACCCGAGTGCGATGCTCCCGAGTACTCTTTTGTCTGAGTGTTTCTTCTTCCCAAGTCCTGCTTCATGTTAGCTAGCAGCGAGGTTATGATGGGCTTCATGTAGATGTATGAATAGTGTGCGCTGAATAGGCGCACCTATTAGGTTAGTCCGATTTATGCTTTTGTGAGACATTAAATAAAGTCAAAGATTTTACCTGGAAGTCTTTCCCGAGTAGATTACTACTAGTATAAATGAAGACTTTTCGGTATCATGTTCAAAGGAAATTTATGTTTGCTGAGTAGGGAACTACTTGTATGTAGGACTTCTTGACTTCATGTCAGTCGGATATTGTGTTTATAGTCTTCCCGCAGTAGGATGTTACTCTATATGGGGCTCTTCAGCGTCATTCAGCTGGACAGGAGGGTTTTATTAGTCTTTTCCGAGTGGCGTCTCCACTCAGAGTTAGACCTCTTGTATCATTCTGGAAAAAGATATTTATAGTCTTCCGAGTAGTACACTACTCGAAGTTAGACTCTTCAGCGTATGTGTAGAAATAATATTGCTCATGGGAAATGTGCCAAGCATGTAGGCGAGTACACTGGCATGAAAATAATAGTCCAGGCGTGGTCAGTGTACTCGAGGAGATACTGCTCCCAATTTAATGAAGACCAGCTTGTGATCCTTGTAAGGATATAATCCTCGGACTGGTGGATAAAATAGATCCAAACTTATGTTTAAGCATAGGTCTCATGAGATATTGTTTACTCATCGGCTCCTGTTAGTAGAACTGCTATAATTTCACTCAGCTAGCGGCGGCCCACATGGGGCGTGCTCTATAGGAACTCATAATCTTGATGGGAGTGGCGATGTGTGGCCAAGCGCATCTAGTCGCATCAGCTTCTAAAAGGCGGGGAGAGAGAAAGATTCCTTCTCTTCCCATGAGGTTCGTCTTCCACTTTGCGCCAACTTTTCGCTTCCGCGGCTGAGGGTTAGCTGTGCCTATTTGTCCCCCCGAACTCGGGTGATTCACTCTTTCTATTTCGTTTGTTAACGCCCGATTGCGTTTTTTTCCCAATCTGCCGCTTCAGCATGCGAAGGCTTGGATTTGCGGGTGCGGCCGGAGAGTGCTTGGCGATTTCGATTGGCGCCTCGGTGAAGCTGAAGTACTGGAGATCAACTGAGTTGCTAGCCAGAGGTGATTCGCTGGTGCGGCTTAGGGTGAGTCGGTCCAATGCCACCTGTGAACAGTAGTTTTCGATACTTTTTTCGATCGGGGCTTGTGTTTCATCTTCCGATTTCTTGCGCGCATCTTGACTTCTACAGTGGAGTTGGTGGGCATTTGAACCCAACTGATTTCTTTATTCATATTTGTACTCTCTGTGAGTGTTTTGGGGTTGAACCCATTTTATTTATTCCGGCATATGTTTCAAATCAAACCCCACCCCCAAAGTATATTAGTGTGATTGGGGGTGGGGGGATTGGGGGGGGGGGGGGGTGGGTGGGGGGGGGGGGGAGAGGGGGGGTGGGGGGGGGGGTGGGTGGGGGGGTGGGGTGGGGGGGGAGGGGGGGCGGTGGGGTGGGGGGGGGGGCTGGGGGGAGGGTTGGGGGGTGGGCGGGGGGGGTGGGGGTGGGGGGTGGTTGGGGGGTGGTGGGGGTGGGGTGGGGGGTGGGGGTGGGGGTGGGGGGGGTGGGGTGGGGGAGGGGGGGGGGTGGGGTGCGGGGGGTGGGGGAGGGGGGGGGGGAGGGAGGGGTGGGGGGGGAGGGGTGGGGGTTGGGGGCGTTGGGGGGTGTGGGGGATTGGGGGGGAATTGTGTATGGGGGGCGTTGGGGGTGGGGGGGGGGGGGGGGGGGTGGAGGGGGTGGTGGGGGAGGGGCGGGGGTGGGGGGGGGGGGGGGGGGGGGGTGGGGGGGGGTGTGTGGCGGCACCGGTCTCAGCTGAGGAGTGATGGGACGAGAGATTTTGATCTCCTTGAAATCTTTCTGAAGGCTGGCACAGGATGGTTTATTGCGCAGATTTGGCTCCTCCTTGCGCCATCTCACTGGCTTGCGCGTGTTTTACAAATTGGTCAGCGAGATCTTTGAGCAGATGGCAGGCGCGATCATTGTTGGTGAAGTTAGAAGACTAAGAGGTTGGCTTGACAGGACATTGGGTGCTCGTCGCTTCCTGATCGCGCTCAGACCACTGAAGCTGCGGAAGCGCATTTGGATGGGTTTTAAGGGCAATGATCCTGCTGAGTAAGCAACGAGTCAGCACAAGTGTGTGTGTACTGAGACCTGTTTGATTATTCTCTGAGGGGTGATCGGACGAAGACGATAATGCTGGTTCGCCGGCCTATCGCTTCATTCCGGCCCTGGACAAGGTATTTTAATCTTTTATTGATGAATGCTGTGGGCTCGTGTCCTCGATTGTTCAGGCACTGCATGATGTATTTGTTGATACATTTGTAGTGGCAGAAGGTTTGATGAAGCTCTCAGCCCGTCTGTTGGCCTTGCATTGAGAGAGGCCGAGGAGCTCTGGCTACCAACCGCGAACCTCCAAGAGAGGGGGACGAAGCCATTCTGTTCGGGACAAGGGGGCCATGATGCGCGCGCGCGTGGCAGAAGCTGAAAATAAGGACACGTGTCCATGGCCGGCGATCAGTCAGGTTGAGACTGTGAGGTTTGAGCCACATTACGAGCCGGCCAGCGCAGCCGAGGGGCTAGCTAGAGCATACAACCGCGAGGCGGAGGCGCCAACAAACAACGGATAGGGCCGATCGGTGACGTGCCACGGCCGACTTGACGCGATCGGGGCGACAGCCGGACTCGCTTCCGCCAGGACCGGTCGCCGGCAAGCTTGAAGTTCTCCAAGCAGGGTGTGCTGCCCGGTCTTCTGAATTCTTAGCGTGTTGGAGTAGTGTTTGATGTTTGTCTCATCATGCGGAGCGGGCCGATATGATTCAAAGGAGACGATCCGACGCTATCCCCTTGAGGGCCTGCCAGGCTGGCCGGACTGCATGCAAGCGGTGCCAACAGTCTGGAGACTGAGGTGGTCCGACGCGGGGTTGCCGTCGCCACCGCGCAAGAGGCAGTTGCTGAGGTGAGGCCCGCCTGCAAGCGTCGCCCGTCGAGAGGCCGCTGTTGAGCCCTGAGTCATCCCGGGCTTGCAGGGAACGGGAGGCGTGAGGCCGGGACCCCGTGCGTGTTGGTGATCAGTATCATGCCGCGCAGAGCTCCCGAGCCTAGCATCGGATTGAAGTCCTCCGTTAGGATGGCCCGGACGTTAACCTGGTGTTTGACGCCGAAAACGCCGGGTGTGCCGGAAAGCTTGCTGAGATCTTGGTTCGGCGTTTGGTGACACGCGAAGGCTGGGAGATCTGTTAGCTCCAGTGCAGGGTCCTTAAAATATTTAAGTTTCGCGGGCGTGCCAGTCAATTTGAACCAGCAATTGACGGAGATGAAGAATTAGTACTGATACCAATCGGCCAGTAAGTCGATATACGGGATTCTTCCAGCGATGCCCCTATGCTCGTGCGGGCCTCTGCTGTACTCGGCCCGGTCTCGTGCTTGCGTCCGGGTCCTGTTGGTCCTCGTGCCGGCTGGCAGCAATTGCGAAAATTCGCTTCGGCCGATACGGGCTGATATAGACCCGAGGATAGCATGGCACCTGTGTATGGTAGGAAACCGCTAGGTGCTATGAGAATAGAAAGCTGTTAGTATAAATGTGCACGGCTGGACCGATTATCATAGATAAGCCAAACAGTAAGCAGCGAATGCCAAGGACATGTGCACGGCTAGAGAACGATGATAATTGATGCCAAAACAGTATGGAACATCAGTCGGCTTTATAAAAAGTAACTATGGCTAAGCATCCGATAGAAAGTTCGCATATACGATCGGCCCGCAAGGATAATTATTATTATCGATTGTAGTTCAACTAACTGATGCGCGATAGATATGTAAAGGAACACGAGCCGATAGACCTAATGGCCTGTGATGACTACTACGCTATAAATATCGATAGCAGATAGACAAAGGATATCAGCTAACGGAATAATTTATGCTACGCAGTTTAGTAGGTGGCCCGAACATCAACGAATGCAAGCACAAACTGATGATAGAACTACCCCGTAAAACTGATAAACTATGCACGCGTGATGTGATATACTGACCAGCCTAAGAGGTCGGACGAACAATGCGCGTAGACAGATCGATAACCGTGGTAGCGATACTATTACCGACGAGATTGGACCTAAACCGAGAAAGTCCCTAGCGATTGGTAGTCGGATCGGTAAGAGATTACTCTCGCAGGAGTTTGGACTAACGCGATTGAGCCCGCTCGAGAGCAGAACGTTGGTAAAGGGTGGCGATCGCGCCGAAGTTGTTTGATAGAGAGATATGTTACAAGGTACCCGGGCATACGTTATATACCGAGTTTTCAGTCTTAT